>JAOBYH010631306.1:0-13531 GCA_025403525.1 Umimayanthus kanabou
GTCAGCGTGTCAAATAATTACAGCAAATGTATGAGATTTTCATATCTCCTCGAACTTTACGGATTGTCTGCCTGTGGATATATTAGCTATTTAACCGACACGTTTTCTACTTCACATTATGTTTAGTTATGTTGTATCAGTCACAAACGCTTATAAGAAGTACTAAAATGTAACACACTTCTAACTGGCACAAAATGAGAGCTTTGTAATCAATACAAGATCCTCTTAATCCATTTTTACCAACCGCGTGTATCAAGGCATGGGGTGCAAGTGCAACTTGCCCAACACTGCGAAAAAGTTGAGTCGCTTTCCTTGTGTATTTCATAACTTTCATGCAGATATTTATGTTTACTTTGTAGCTGACTTTTTAGTTTCTTACCACAACACTTTTTGAGAGAAAAAATTAATAACAGTACAATATATTAAGAGAACTGTAAGCGTTATCCACGTGGGAGCACGGAAAGTTGACCTGTGATTGCAACTAATCGTGTTAAAACTGCTATACGACTAGAATATTTCAAAGAGAACCATAAATAAATAGTCATAATATAACTTTAAAATCATTTTACCGAAATACTGTTTGTAGGATTTCGACTCTTAGAGCTGAACATTTGCTCAAATTGAACAAAGAGCCTTCGAGAACAATTGCATCGATGCATGATACAGTGAAGATTCCTCCGTCCGGCTGTGTGTAATTGCATCGGTTTTGCACAAATCATGGGAATATTTTTAAAATAAAAATAAATTTTGACTCAGTTAATACACAAATACATTATTGACAAACAAAACTGAAAACTTGTTTATTAGAGGCATAGCTGGCAATTTTTTGCCCGCTTTTGCATTTTGCGTGCATGCATCGGGTAACTCGATTGATGCACGCCCATGTGTCTATATTGCAGCATATGCAAGTAAATATGGCAATTAAGCCAACTAGACCCAAGAAAGTGGTCCCAAAACGGCTTTCAAATGGAAAACGAAGAAATTGAAGGTGACGATCAGAAATGGAAGAGGATTTATTGAGTTTTGTTAAAAATGTTCTACAAAAATAACCCGGTCGCTGAACAGCGTTTCAAAAAGAACGTTTCTTTTTGCTTACCTATTATTTAATAGAATGGTAATCCAGTACCAAAAGAAAAGGTCCATGGCTTAGATGTGTCAGCTATCGAGTAATGGACGCAGTTGGGAAGTTGGGAGAGCAATAGTACATTAACGGCAACCAAACCTGAAACTTTTATGTTGAAGATAGGACAAAGGTGGCAATTTTTTTCCGCGCTTTTTGTCGGTTTTGGGCTGCATGTGGATTGGTTAAACTTCAGTAGCCGTTGCAGGCCAGTGCGGCTAAATTGAGAAATACGAGAGCAAAGTCGGGAAGATGTCAAGTACCAATAATTTACTTTAGAAAAGATTTCCAAATAGAAAATGAAACGATAGTTACTACTGAAATAACTATCTATTTTTGGTTTTTCAAGTACCAATCTATAGCTTTATATCAAACCACACAATTGAACTGGCTATCTGGCTAGTTCAGCCTCGAAGATTATTCTATGTAGCCCGCACCTGTCTCTTCTCAAATTCTAAGTCTTTTTTTAAGTGTTATTGCACAAAAAAGGTGAAATAAATTTGTTTATGAGTGGCAGGAAACGGAAAAGGAACTACCCGCAAACTTTGCTACAGAATTGGCTATGAAAATGACCCGGTCGGTGAACACTTTTTTCTTATAAAGACATAATAATATGGCAATGTTCTAAAATAGATTCTTCATTTTTGAAGCATCATCAATCGATTTATGGATGCACTTGAAAAGTTGGACCGGCGCTCGAGAAGCTATAGAAGCACTCGCGCATCGCATCGTGCACTCAAATTTTTCTCTCGTCAGTGCTAACTCGATAGACACGCGCTAAAGCATGGGCCTTTTCTTAATTAGCAATGGTTGGACTAGCTTTACATTTTGAACGTACGGAAACCAACAAAAACGTCACCCAGTAGCATATGTACATATGTAAGTGCAAAAACTGATAACTGCATGGGGTATTTAGCTGCAATAATTGCTAACAAGAGACATCGATAGTCGGGAAGATTTTAACGAACTCATTAATTTGGGGAGACAGCTGAAGATTTATGAACATCTTCGAGCTCTCAAAACAAGCAACCGAACGATTATCAAGAAAAGCTTAAAAACATACAGGTCTATTTCTTATTTGAACCAGTAAATTCTGTCGAGGCTCATTGTTCTTGCTCATTGGCGACTTCAGTCTTGAATTGATCTTAATTTGTTTTTATTTCTATGAGCGGTTTGAATTGAAGAAAAAACAAAATAGAAACAAGGCATTGAAAAACGAAATGCCTCACACCATACATGTATTGTACGGCTGTGTTTAGAGGCAAACTACCTTCATTGTTTGTTAAAATAGTCTTTAGTCTCAGAATACTTTTTGTCTTCCCTCCAGCTTGCGGCTATGGCGAAAGACGTTGCTTATCCAAGTTGTCAAGACTAGAACTACTGTAGTTAATTACGAGTTTCAATCACGTTTCTACCTGAAAAATGTTCATAGTTATCGAGCCTCAGCCTGAGTTTGTTCGTAAATTGTTTTTAAATTTTGGCCATTTCGAGCCTCGTTGTTCTTACAAAGTTGTTCGCATAAAAAGGCCGGTCTACTGCTTCTTTTGTATAGTTAGAAAATACCATTACTGCTCGATTGAAGGGATCATAGTTTTTATTCCACATATAGTCATATCCGGTTAATCTTACTGTAATTGTGTTGTAAGGCGCGCATTCGTGTCTTGTGCATACCTAGTGTCTATTACTTATGTTTTGAATAAAGGGAAACTCCTTTTATTTTGACTAGCCTTCATAGTTCTCAGTTTCGTTGTGGCTCTGTATTAAAATTTCGTGGATTAGGGAGTGTAACATTAATTTTCTAAATGGACGGGAATAATAATTATGATCTTCGTACGGTTTAGGCAAGACAGCCATCACTGAACTACATTCTCCCGAATTAAACTTTGTCAGAAATGTGATTAATAGAGATAAGAACTGGAAGGATTGATAATTGAATCGCAAATTTATTGACTATAGGCTGACTTCAGGACCCAATTTTCAGGTAATTAGGGAGAAGGAATAATATATAAATTGAAAAAACCTCTTGTCTCAGGTACTTTGATTGAATGGTGTGGAGTGCTTCAGTTTAGATAGAGCGATGACAAAAAGAATCCATAGTGCAAAGACAGTAAATGATGAGAGACAATCCGTTTTGTAAAGTGCAGTGAAATATGAAGACCTGCGAAGCAGGAAAACCAAACACGGATTAATATAGTTAGCGCAAATCTCGTCAACTTCGCCAAATGTCATCCGCTCTTATGCAAGATCACGGAAAACGCCACAATTACTGCACAATCACCCAATCCATGTTATTCGAATATCTCTTATTCGAACTCACTCCTTTAATAGATGTATTATGAGTCATATTCATAAACAGAGTTTAAACGATTTGAAATAATCAAGTTGTATCCTCTATATGGTAGGTTTTGAAAAGAGGAAGCAATAGTTTGCAATGCCATTAAGATTTTCGGGTTTACAAATTAACGTGCTTGGATTATGATGTTCGGTGTTAATTGGTTATCAAACCCTATAGTTCAGACACTGTGTACTCCCCGAAAATTGCGAAAAAGTGACTTAAAAGTTGCTCTTTCAAGTTGATCATAATTCTGAGCCCCTCCCATTAGCGGAACGCGAATAGCACAGGAATCAGTGGAACCTCAGAGCTAAGACGGAAAACTACACACAAAAAGGTCCACTTGTAGTTTTTTTTTAATGTCAATTCTAGCTGCCCGTCCTTGGTCGGATAAATAGGAACTTGGACGAAAGAGACTTGAAAAGAAGAAGAATCGAGAAAAGGTGTTAATAGGTTTTCGAAAGATTCGTTTTGCTTAAAACCTATCAAATATTTATACACTCTTAACAAAGACTTTTTGGACCCTACTTGTCCTGAGAAAACAATAAGCTTACCCAGGTTATATAGTAAAATTGAATTCCAATCGTGAAAAAACATTTAACATTTTAAAATTGTCTAATTAGTTAGAATTGTTGTTTTTATATAGTAAGAATTTCCTTCATAATTTTGTAATTGAATCAGGATTGTTTCATAAGCATATAATTTGAATGTATTCAGTTAATGCGTCCATGCAAATAGTTCATTTGGTGATAATTGATGAGTTTCAAAACATAAAGGAAGATTGCATGTGAAAACAAAATTTTTGCAAGCTTGTGGCAAACTCGGCGAAGTGGCAAACTCGGCGAAGTATGTCAAAATAAAAACAAAAAATACTCCTTAAGATTATAGAGTAAACTGTAACTTTAACGAAAAACATTGACTGAGGACGAGGTATAAAAATAACTAAAAAATAAACAAACATAAATGAATAAATAAAATACATTGAATTCATCACCAAAAACTGCTCAGGCACAAAGCCTTTGCATTTAATGGCTAGTAAGATGAATATATAAACGGAACTACATAAATCGAAGACGGAAAGGATGGAAATAACTAACTAAAGTTTCTGATGCGCGATGGTTGGGCAATTCGCTCAGTATTGCAAGGCTATTCTGACAGAGCCAAGCGTTGGAGAAATATCATCCGTTTAATATTGTTCTCTTTGCAAAATGCACCAGTAAAAACCCAAACCCGAACAAGTAGAACAAGAAGAACAAGAAGGAAAACAGCGACATCAAAGAGGCCTCTTAAGTCCTTGGTAGCGGGGTTGCTCGACTGTCTGAGGAGTAAGAATTTTATAATACTTAATATAGACTTGCAGGAAGAGAAAGTTTAAGCTCAGTTCTCACGTGGGCGTGCATACACTTAGATTATATTGGAATCAGAACGTTTAATATAAACAGGGGAAAGGTGAAGTCAGAACAGGTTTGTGAGTAATGTGTAGATAGCACAATATCCGTTCCTTAATAGCCTTTCGTCTTGGTCATCGTCAAACATGTCAGTTTTGTAAAGATAACCTGGCAATCTACAGAGGCTAGTTTGACTGATGTCAACAGTGATTTATTATAGACGAAGTGGCTTTTCGTGTCCTCTGTAAGTTTTCTATTTTCTTCTTCTTCAAATGACACTGCGAGTCATTCCCATCCGAATTTTCTTTCCTCAAGTATTATTAAAGCATGTAGTTTATCGAGCACCTCTTCTCCGTTTATGAAGCCCTGACTCTCTAACGTTTTGAAGCTCTTAATCTTATTCAGCATGAAGACAGTTAGTTGTAAGTATCCTTCGCAAGAAAATATCAGTTTTAAGACTTGGAATGGAGTAAAGAAACACTGTATTGTAAAGAGGGGGCTCTTATTCTTAGACAGAAGGGTTGGTTATTTTTCTCTTGAGTTTTATATGGGTTGCATTAAGGCGACGAAAACCGTGACTGTTACTGATTGTTGATAGATGTGTTGCAAGTCTGGACACTGAATTTTAAAGCTATGCCAGCCCTAGCTGAAACCGTCCTCTCATAGAAATTCTTATGCTTAATTTTGAGTTTTGTGAAAAATGGCGAATTAATCCTAACGCTGAATACACAATTTTTTTTTATAAGAACAACTTTATAAGAACAACGAAGCTCAAATTGGCCAAAATTTAACAACAATTCAGGAACAAGCTCAGGATGAGGCTCGATAACTATGAAAATTTCCAAGTAGAAACTTGACTGCAACTCGTAATTTAACTTAGCAATATAGTACAAAAATAATGAAGATAGTTCGCCTCTAAATACAGTCCTACAATACATGTATGATGCGAGGCGTTTTGTTTTCCAAGGCCTTGTTTCTATTTTGTTTTTTCTTTAATTCAAACCACTTATAGAAATAAGAACAAATTAAGAACAGTTTAAGGCTGAAATCGCCAATGAGCAAGAACAATGAGCCTCGGCAAAATTTACTGGTTCTTACAAAAATAGGCGTGTAATTGTTCGGGCAAGCCTTAAGAAGCAGATTCCTTGTTATAACTGATATCAATTTCAGTATATTACTACAGTCATCCGTGTTCGAACACAAAAACAATGAATTGCATCGTAATTGCGTGTTTAACATGCGGTTCTTTTCTGGAACTTTTTGTAAGGAAACGAGATGAAGTTAAGCAAACTAAAGTGTTTTAGAGTTGACTCTATTTTCCAGCACAACCCGTTTTCGCACGTGCGCTGTGAAAAAAGCTTCTTTACGTTAAAAATAACGCTCTTTTAAAATTTCATGTTTAATCTTGCCCTTTCTGTTTCCTCTAGAACAATGTTATATTGTGTTGAGAAACGATAAATACAACTACAAATTAAATACTAATAGCAGTTCAACATAACTTCTTGAGTTTAAAACACAACCAAGGCTATACAAAACGCCGTATCTGATTATTGTAGGTTGTAATTACATGTTCTGTTTAGGTTCATACTGTGAGTTAATTCTAATTTAATTCTGATTTTCGCTGTTTAAGTAAGGTTATTGAGTCTCATAGAATTCCAAACAAGTCCTCTGCTTCTTAAAACAATAAAGATTTCAAACTTCATCATCACGTACTTCATAGATTTGTTCGTTAAACAAGGGCTTATTCAAGGCAGAGGTGCTAATTTATTCTGATTCTTGTGTATGCCTTCTATATGAGTCTTTTGGGATTCAATTTGCTTTTGTTGAAGACACAAACCGCCTCCAAACAAGGAGAACATTTAGTACGTTTGGGAGACGGATATGGAATGATGCCATTCATTTTAATTCGAAAGCCAGCAAATTTCAGGAAACCACTGACTCGATCTGTTCACTGTTGCCTTCAGGACCTTCAGCAAAGCGGAGTTTTGTTCTGACGAGTCGAACGTAATCTAAATTTTATAATTGGAAAATATTGGCCTTGTAACAAACAAAAGCGGGGCTTATCAAGAACAAAGAACTCGAATTGCGAAGTGAAACTATGAGTCTTTTGAAAATGTTCTTTGTTTTCGGCAATTTCAATCAAAAGTTAAGCATTTGGGCCAAGAAACATGCTTAAAGACTTTGCAATCTTTCTTACCCCTGAGAACAAGCTCACTACAGTGCGAAGGGCTTGATTTATATTCGTTGAAATAGTTACCAATGAAGTGTTTTACGCCCATCAACCTCATGCTAGTAGAAAGATCAACAAATATCGCGCCCCAAGGCAAGATTAAACAGTTAGCGACAATGTTTTCCAAAGCACTTTTCTTCTCGTATTCATTTAATTTACAAAGCAATTGTTTGAAGCATACAAGGGATTGTTCGTTAATTAGGAGTTACGAATACATTAGCGGCCACACACTTCCGCCAAAACAAAAGGCCATCCCTCAGAAAACTTTGCTATGTCTCGAACGCCAGCAGTCTTTTGTGAAAGTTTCACAAGAAATTGAAAATATGATAAACATTCTTACGACTAATGAACGTTTAGCCTCTCCAGTGATCTCCAGCCATGCGCTCGCATGCTGTGCAAAAAGTTTATATTAAAACACGGACGCTCCCGATGTGCGCTCGGTCATAAGATTTGTGGCGAATTTTTTCTGCAAATTTCTAAGTATCCCTCCGCGACCAAAATTCAAATTAATAAACAAGATCTGCAACTCAAATTTGGTTAATTTATTAGCTCAATTGGCTTTGTGATACAATACTCGACGTGTTGGATATCCATGACAACAGAAATTTTTTTATGAGTTTTTATTGAACCTTAATTGTATTATGGACTCTCTTTAATGATTTTACATTAGTTGTACACTTTGCCCTGAAGGAGATTGCGGGCGAAGCGTTTTCTCTCAACCCCGTTCGGATATCGCCAAGGCTTAAAAAGGGAGAAGGAACGAAATTTATTTCGCGGAAATGATAATCTGCCGGTCTCTTGCTTTCGTCAAAGGGCTTTATGAGTTCCTGAGAGGAAGAAATTATTCAAGAGGCTTGCTGGACCGTCACGGCCAAACAACTTAAGAAATATATTGTTAGAATTTTCCTAATCAGAGAGAGCTCGCTGATTGGCTAGCAAAATAGGTTATTTATTTTAGTGCTTTTGTTTGAACAAATAAACACTGATTAAAAGTATGACAAACGGTCATTTTGATTAACTAACAAAGGCTACAGATTAAAGACAAATATAGAATCTGCATTAATCTGGCGTTTCTTTCAAAGTAAATTGTCCTCGAGTCACTCACTACTGTGCCACTACTTTGGTAATCCAACGTGAACTGAAATTTGAACTGCTCTCTTCGTTGCAGATTTACTGCGGATAGGATGAATTATATTCATCACGGAGACAAGGCCATGAAAGGAAATGCGAATCATTCGATTGAAAACGCTTTGATTCAGGCGTCCAGCAAGGGATATACGATTGATATGATCCTCGGCAACCACGACCGAAAGAAACGCGAAGATGAAATCGAAGCGAAGGATGACTCGAAGCGACCAAAAGTCCTGAAACTTACAGGTGCGCCAATTGTACTCGTTATTAACCAATTTTGAACTCTTCTAAATCGCATTAAGCTCTCAAGTTAGTTTACACAGTACTTCGTTTCATAACAAATCTGTCCACACTCAACATGTGGCCGACAGAGGTGTTAATTTAATCTTTAAACCTCTTTCCATCTTACAAAGCTTGTTAGACTCGAGCAAAGTTTAGTTGCTGAACTGCAAACTTCAGCTTATTTACATTGCCAATGTAACATTTGTTGTCATTGCAGCAAGTTTGATGAAAATATTTTGGATATTGGTTGATTAATGCTCTTTACCGGCATTGGCAAATGTAGCTTTTGATGCGGCTAAATTAGTTCATAATGAAACAACTCACGCCCTCCACAAACCCAAGCGTCACCCGGTTTTGATTTCCTTTGGTACAGAAACACAAATCAAAGAAGAAAGAGTAGATAAAGATGAAGAAGATGACGACGGCGAGAGTTTGGGCAGCGATGGGAAGACAAGGAAAGTGCGCCGTAGTCGAACCACCTTCACAACATATCAACTGCATCAACTTGAGCGTGCATTTGAGAAAACGCAATACCCTGATGTCTTTACGAGAGAAGAACTCGCACTGAGGCTGGACCTAAGTGAGGCCAGAGTCCAGGTAAATACAATATCATTATTATGCTTGTAAACGCCTTTTGACATATGCAAACTTCTGCATTGGGATTGAACGTGGTCTTCAGATGAACTGGAACGGATATTAGATGCCCCCGAGACAACCTCCTTGCACCAGCAAACGAGAAATGATAATTCAGAGGTTAGCTCGCAAGGATATCATCTGCAAACGATTATCGTTTAAAGTTCTGGACTAAAGACAAGCTATAAACACTAGCATTATATTTTGTGAGAGAATATTTTCAAGAAGGTTTTTTAGTCACAGATGGAGCACAGAAGTGTGTCGTGTGAAAGATAACGATCGGCTCTTCAGTGTTACAGATTTCAAGCCGCTAATATGACTCTTTTCAATCAAGATACTGTCAGTCCATTTTACAATGGCCATTAGCCTAAACTTGATAGATCGGGCCGGATGTAATATGCTTTTGTCTGAATAAAAGTGTAGATTTTGTGGTCGACTCCAGCTGTTTTTGGCAAGAATTGTACTAACGTTTTCGACACAATTTTCGTATAAAGGATGGATTTTATATCGCTAAACCATCTATTGAATTATAATCGAACATGACTAAGATAGCTGAAAATGTCTTGAGTAGAATACAGGTAAAATATTTTACTGAACATGAATCGGTAGAAGTTCACGGAAGATTTAAAGTTAGAGATTAGAACGAATTGTATCTGAAAATTCGCGTAATGCTTAATGTTCTTTTTATTAATATGGGTGGGACGAAAGGCATGACTTCAGCAAATAAAACAGAATAACATAAGATTTATATCAAACCTGTGGCAACAAGCCAAGCTGGGCACACTATGTGTATTTTTGGTTAACACCGAGACTTTTACAAACCTATTGCTTCTAATGGTTGTTACAGATTGTCAACATTATTGGCCTGTATGACTTCGCAAAAGGGTTATTTAATTAGAATTGATTTGCTGTCTAAATTGAATTCTAATTTTATCGTTTTCCTTTGATTTCTGCGAATGCTATTCAAAATAATGTTATAAATTAGCACTTGAGTCAAAACATCAAACGGTAACCGTACAACTGAGAGATATCTTGTCTAAGAAAACTGTCTGCTCTTAAATTCGTTTAGTTCCACATTTACGAACATTTCAAAAATATGGAAATACTAATCTTGGCACTATAGAGATTAAAGTTATTAGTTGGAGGTGTGACAAGAATTCTGTGTTAACTAATTAGTGTTTTCAACCTTTATAAATCTTAAAAAGGTGGTATGAAAATTCAATTTAGATAGTAACTCATCAAGTCGGAGCCAATCAGTCGGCCGTTCCATTCAATGCGATGCTCAGACTAGGAAGCCTGAAACACTTACTGGACTGAAATGTGTTACTTGAGTAAAGTTTAGTCCTCATAATTTTCTGAAATCTCTTATTTGCGCCCAGTTTTCAACTGCTTCGATACCATCAGTAGCAAATTGAATTTTAAGTGAATATGTATACAGATTTCTACCAATTGGAGTAATTATCGCGCAAGATTAATGGAAGTTATATTGAACAGAGTGTGAAACAAAGTCAGTAATTAAAAGATGACGTCGACGGAAGAGTTGGCAATTAGAAGAACACTATTCAACCACATTGAGCTAAGCTCAATGCTTGAAAAAAACGATGAATAGATGTTTGGAACAAAGGGCCTTCTGCCGCAAGGTATTGAAAGCTGGATATTGAAAAGAGCATTAATTAAGAATCACCCTTTCTCTCTCTATTCTTGTGTTCTTAAAGTTTGCTTTCTCTTAATTACTGCGAGATAATAGAAAGCACCGTCATTCTGCTTTCGTGCCTCTGCCCTGGATTTGAGGGTTAGTTGTATTTACTTTAAGAAAATGAGATGTAAACCTCTGTTTATTTGTTCTGAGTGCGATTTTGTTTGTGTATATTGCGGGCTCCCTACACGAAGGCACTGATTTGATACAATTCTGCATACGACGAGAGTTTATGAGTCATTGACTGCAAGTAAATGCACATGCTTAAGTTTGTCATGCACAAGTTTAACAAGTCCTAGTTCTGAATTTTGTGTCTTAAAATGTTTTAATTATGATAAAAGTTTAAAAGAAAAAGGTTTCGGTTTATTTGTTAGACAACAAACTATCAGACACTTCAACTCACAAATTCCCCAGTGAGTTTAAACGACTTCTTTTCAATTCAGTGACCGCTCGTGGTAATCGCTAAAGTAAGTATTTTGAAACACGGAACAAATTACACAAGGTGGTTTACATACATTATGCAATGTTTGAAACCAATTTTCTGATAAATCATTGCCAAACTATCTTTTCTTATGATTTATCTGTACAGTGGATTTGAAAAAAAGGAGTGTAACGTTACAAATTTACAACAAAGATATTTCCCATCTCAAAAGTTTCGCTTCAAATCAGTGAGGCCCTATAGAGACCACAAAACTTTGCATAGTATTTCGAGCAAGCTTGCGATTGGCCATTGTCAATTTGCATGACTTATGAGATTCTATAATTTACAGCCGAATTCTACAAACAAATCTAATTGTTCCACTAACCTCAGTAATCAGTCTGACTGTAATTCGCTCTATGCAATGATAACGTTTGAGTGAACAGAGGCTTAAGGGCTACAATCATCAAATCTCGTTTTGGACACGCAGCAAAACGGAATGCAAAAATCAAAGCATCGACGTTCTCGACATTTAATTTAAATTATCGTTTACCTCGCTTCAGGCAAGTCGTGCTTACCTTTTTGTAGGTAGTGAAGGCCACATAAGTCTCAACTAACATCAAAGCAAAATACATTTCTCGATATGAAACAAATTTAAGCAACCTAGGATTATCGGGGATCATTCTAAAAGATAGTCAACGCGTTTCCCTCTTTGATTTGTAAGTCTCTTTCTTCACATGAAGATTTTATAAATTCGTGCACGTAGGTGTATCTAGCTACTCTCAGAACAATGTAAGCTTGATCTTAGATACCAGGTTTATCTTTACGGGAATTTTAATTGATAGCTAATTAGTTTATATCCAACGGCTGTTAATGAGTACTGATTGGCAAATCGCTGTTGGAGTTTGCAAACAGGGGCGTCAGTACAGTAATGACCGTTTTACCAGATAAAGATAGTTGCTCCTTCTTTGTCCACCATTTTATCCGGTTATCTTTTACAGATGAAAGAATATAGTTTAATAAGTTTGAATAGGAAATACAATTAAGTTTACAATTTATCTTTTTTCATTTTTTTCAAACAAATTCTCTTGTTGATTATCACTTGTAATTTTTAGACAAATAACCGTATTTTAGAATGCCTATCACCTTCACAAAATTATAATTTGTTGTACTAGTGGAATAGTCATCCAATGCACTTCATGCTGTATTAAGTTGAAATTTAGCATATTTAAAGGAATATGACACAAATATGTACTGGGACTCTGTGAAAATAAACCCGCCATGTACTGAGGCTTCTGAGCAATTAGGCTGAAAAGCAAACAAAAGGTTGTTGACTCGCGCATTTTGTGGCCCGACAGGTTGCTTGATATCTTTGCAGAGCTAATACCTGGATTTACACCTTCGTTTATAACGAGACAATTCTTCTAACGTATTTCTTCAAATAATTAATGAAATACTATGGCTACCTGATGTTGTTAGAGACAGAGAAATAATAACTTCATCCCCCACAAATTGGTTTTCAAGAAAAAGAGAACTTCAAACTGTATACTTGTCTTGTGCCACTTTAATTAAAAAGTACGCACGTCACCGCAATTTTAAACAAAAAAAGTATTTGCATGTCTTGTTGTAATTCTATCATAAAAGCTTTTGATTCAATCTGATCAATGAATGAAATCCTTTTTTTGATTAGGGTACGAAGGATTAAATATCATAGTATGATATTTGGATTAAGGGTTTGGTAGTAATACTTTTAAAAGGTTTAATCAAGTCTCTGTATACACTAAAAGGTTTTTGTACAATCAGACTTTAACAATAGTAGGATTTAAACAGGCTCGTATTCCTATCGTTGTCGAGTTAATAGGCATGCAAGGATGCATCTTAAGCCCAATTTGTTTAATCTATTTAGTTATAAAATTAATTGCTGCTGTCATTTTGATAAAACGAGACAGATCCATTTACCAAAACTAGGCTTATAAGCTTACGATTTAGTAAATTTGTTGTTGATATTATATCATACTCAGAATGCGAATAAGAAATGTGTTTGAAATTTAGTGTCCTTTAATGCAAAATGTCATAATTATTAGACATAAACTTAAACAGGAAGTCTCAAAATATCACTCTTTCTTACACTCTGCTGGGGCTCCCAATATTGAAATGAATTATGTTAGGTTTAGGATATGCAACCGTCTTCGGTTTGTCAAGACTCGTAAGTTTTTGTATATTTTAAATTAGTATTAACCAAACAGGTGGATAGCACTTTTCGCGCGCTCTGATTGGTTCATCAGACACGGTATATCCTAG
>JAOBYH010631417.1:0-13531 GCA_025403525.1 Umimayanthus kanabou
GGTCGTTAAGTTTTTGGCGCCTTCGCTCCATGGGGAGCGAAGGCGCCAAAAATAGACCGCCAGGAAATAACCCGCATGCCTAACCGGCAGGAGTGTGAGAGGTCAAAAAAAGATCACGCGAGACGGTATTTGGTTTAAAAAATAATTTTATTTCCATATTTTTTACAGGTTGTTGCTCAGTCAAGGTGATAGTCATACCGCACCAGCGGACAGTGCATATCTGAGAGGAAAAAAAGCAATTTTATCTAAATGAAAAAACTAGTAAATTAATGCTAGAGTTACACAATTATCAGCGATCAATAAATTCTATAGATAAGATTCTTTCAAAATGATCGACGACAGGTTCTAAATTCCAACTGTTTTCAGTCCATGTTGGTGGTATAAGTTCAATCTATAATAACAAGAGGTGATTTTCAGTTCATGATGGATCGGTAGTGTGCAGTCAACAATGCCTCTTGTCTATCTAAAATAAAGTTTACAACTTCTTGCAAGCAGTCATAAAGGTCGCGGTATTGATTCTAGGAAAAAATTAAAAATAATTTAAGTTATATTGATTTGGATCGGCGTCTAGGGGGACGCGTCTAAACGAGTTAGTGTGTCTATTGTTGCAATAAGTGCATATAAAGTTAATGCTAAAGTGCGTAGGCAATTCTTCAAAAATGTCGTCCATATTGCTACTGATAATAACTTGTGTCCAGCTAACGTAGGTCAAGTTACAATGAGGACAACCATCAACGTTAAGGTCATACTGTAGAAAAAATTAAAAAAGTGCTAGTGCGAATCTCGGATTTCGAGTAAATAGTAAAACCTGGCAAAGCGTTCAATAGCGCTGTCTAGGTCAGAATTGGCCTCAATAACATGCACATTTAGAGTGTCGGCGTTAATGTAGAATTTGAGTTGAAATCCACACTTTGAGCAGAACATGTCAATAAAATCTTCGCGGTCAATGTCGTGTGCATGTGTCAATTCAATTTCCGTAATGAGATCGCAGTCTGTGGGGTGTCGATTACAAAAGAGGTGTCTTGTGGGTTCGTTAATGGGGGAAAAGAATTCCCCATGAAAGACGTTACATATTTCACAATTGTGTAAAGTGGGAATGTCTGAGTTGTATATGGGAACTTTTCTGTAGCTAATGCCCATATCAAGTCGGTGGTGGTATTTGTGATATAAGCATGTGTATTTGTATCCAATGGCCTGGTTAGGGTTCTGGAAAGGAATAAAAAAGAGATGATATTTTTTAAGTGAGGGGTTAGAGAGCCAAGTTTCTAGGTATGAAAGAGTTCTCGGGCAAGTAAATGGGAAAGTAGTAATAGTCGTTGATGATGCCCGTGTAGTGTGTTTTCGGTTTTAGAGTATATTGAATGTGGTAGTCTCTATCGCAACTGTCGCATTCAAATTCGTCAGTATATGCTGGTCGGCGTCCTGTCGAGTCTGCAGTGGGTAGTTCGTCATAATAGCCAGTGTTAAAGTTGTGTGTGATAATGTCGTTCCAAGACACAGTGTGATTGGCGCATTTAGGGCAGATCGTCATCTGCGGGAAGAGAAAAAAAGGCATTTCCGATCAGAGTGAAGCAACAAGAATAGTAAATATGCTTATTGGTCCACCCTGGTGGAAATATCATTTTTAAAAAAATATCTGTGTTCAATAGATTGAAATTTGAAAGCTGATGTCTCCTAACGCAACGATTAAATCGTTGCGTGGGAAACAACAGTGTCAAAAGTCATCACAACAACCGAATCATCTAGATTACCAATGTTTGTATGATGTATATGTGTTAATGGGGAGAACAATGTTATAAATGTTACATGAGAGGCATTTAAAATAGGGTCGTATGGCCATTTTGTTAAGTGGTTGATTGCACGTGGGGCAGAGGCAAGAATAAATTTCAATGAGAACGTCGTTTAAGGTTCTGCCGTATCTACCACCGGGTGGTCTAATTAGTTCGCCGACGCCTGCTTTATTTATGTATACCATATGACGGCATTCGCAATAGTAAATCATTGGATAATTTGTAGTCATGAAATTAGTTTTACACCACTGGCATATCTCGTCAATAGGGTTGCCCTGTAAATGAAAAAAGCACCTAATATAAGGATATCGTTTCAATTTCGAAACTTCCAAATTTGCTTTGCGTGATGCGGTAATTGAACCAGTCACAATTGCAATTGTAAATGTCGGGGTGTTTTACAAGGTAATAGTTAGTGTGACAGACTAGACACTTGCAGGCAATCTGTAGAGAGAAGTACATTTAAAATTATAAAAAAGTGACTAGATAATATAAATCACAATAAATCAGTGAAGTGTACAAATTTTTATTACAATAAAGCTTCTTTTACATTACAATCGCTAGTGTCATATAGCCTTATGTATTTGTCTGCTACACAATCCCAGTAGATAAAAATATAGTAAGTGTTTATGGGTCCGTAAATATTGCATGCTTCGCGAGGTGCCGTGTAGACGGGCGATGTGTCAAGTTCAGTCCATGAGCTGTTGCATCGGTTGCATCGAAATCGCGACGTGTAGATGGTGCGATATAATCTTGAAACGTGCGACACGTCGCATGCGTGAGCGCGATACCCATAGCACTACAAAGATATATTACATGTTTTCTTTTAAAAAAGGATTTTGCCAAAGTGTGTGTTTAGTCTATATTTGAGCAACAGATTAATTTGGTAATATGCCACCAGTGCCTCGGTAGGTGTCGTCTGTAGAGGAAAGGGGGTGAGGGGTTTTAGAGTTTCGGATGATCCAATAATCGTTTGGGTGATAGTTGGCCAAGTGTAAGTCAAAGGCGTAAACAAAGGAAGAAAACAGATAGTGATTTTTTTTAACGATTAAGCCGAATGGAAAGAGGTTGTCGCGTTTAGGAATGTGTCCAAATTCATAGACGGTGTTGGCGGTGTTGACATTATAAGATAGGTAAATGTCCAAATTGCAACTGTTGCAGCAAATTCTATAGACATAGGTGTTATCGTCTTTTAAGAAAGTGTATTCGTGACAATAAATTCTAGCCGGTATTCCAAATTTGCTTTTTTCGCAAATGCATCGAACCTAAAGTGAAAAAAGAGAAAAAATTATCTTATTATTTTTCTGTGAATGCGAATTAATCTTCCACTACAGTTTTGTCTAGGGCATTCAAAGACGGTCCTGTCTTTACGAGGGTCGCTATAGAGCGGGTTGTGACATCTACGACATTGATATAATTTCCATACCTAAAAGGAAATTAAATTTTTGAGATACATGTTGTTTCCGCAAAAGATGCATTTTAGTACGTTGGTGAACAGTCTATTGTAATATTTTTTCATATGGGCCGGACAGATAGAGCATTCGTATACGACCCAGGACCGCTCCTGAAAAAAGTTGAATTAAGATTATTTTAGTTAACTTTAAAAAAGTATTCGTTGGTGTTGTCAGTCTGATAAAAATCAATGTGTTTTTGTTTTTTACAAGTAGGGCATGCGTTAATTAAGCTAAATCTGCTTCCTAAGCGGTTAGTGAGTTCAACAGCATCCAGGGTCTTAAGTAAATTATGACGTGTAATAACACCAAAAGATTTTGAAAACGGTTTGCATCTGTGGGGTTTGCGCTGTAAAAAAGAAAAAAACGCGCAGTCAATGGTTTAATATTTCATAACCTAGGCAGTAGTAGTTGGTTTGCGGCCAGTAGGTAACGTCGTAACATTTGAGGTAATTTAGTTGGCAGTAGTTGCATTTGAAGTAAATGAGCATGGTAACGCTAAAGTTGGACCAGCGGGTTGCGACAAAATTGAATCCGTCTTTGCGAATGCCTCTACGTTGGTAAGTTTCAGTTTCACACTTGTAAAAAACGTTGTGGCGGTTTCGATTTTTAGGGCAGTAGCACCTTACGCATTTAGATTTTTTGTACGATTTGCGAGGAATGTCGTAAGGAGATACGATAAGTTGTTCTAACGCGTTGTTGACGATCTATAAAAAAAAGGAAAAAATTAAGTGAATTCGTCTTCGTCAGTTTCGTAAACAATAGTGACATCGTCGTGAGTGGTGGGGTGACCGCTGTCGTCGGGGATTTCTACCCACATGTCGGGAGTGTCAGAGTCTCTAAAGTGTATGTTGTATTCATTTTCGAGATCAGAGAGACCTCGAATGATTTTAGTCTCGTTGGTCAAGTTTTCGATTAGAAATTCATTAATGATGTCGTCATATAGTTTTTTCCATTTACAACAGCTTTCAACGCACTGGTGAAAGAGGCACGGTGTTGGTGAGATTTTATATACCGAGACCATGTAGCGGTTAGTATAAGGGTATATGGCATAGTGATATTTACAAGTTTTGCAGTGCACATAGGCAGGGATGGTTATGCAGCCATGTACAAGATCATGTCGTGTGACAAAATATTCGCTCACATAGTTGTGGCATTGTGGGCATAACTGAAAGGGAAAAAAAATATTTAAAATGTGCACAAGGTTGTTTCGTTACCATAAAATTCAAAGAAGTCGTCGCGGTATGAGTAATTGAAATTATTAAAGCTGTCCTTGCAAGAGGCACAGATGATAGTTGTGCTAGGCAGACGGTGCCTGCCGCAGGTGCAATACATTTGAAGGGTAACATGATAGAGGGCTCTAGGGCTACAGCAAGTGGGGCATTTGATCAAGTCTTCGTTACAACATGAGTTACAAAAAAAAACATAGTATCCGTCTAATTTACAGATGTTAATGTTTCTTGAACCGCATACCCAGCACATATACTAGGAAAAAAAGAAAAAAAGAGATTCTAACGTCTGATGTGGGAAAAGGAAGCAAATACAGCATAATATTGTCTAGGTAAATGAAAGAGATCATCATAATGTGGTGTAGTTACCGTTTTTTCAACTGGAAGGCCTTCGCGTTCACGCATCGCGTTGATATCCTCGCGGGTGAGCACGATGGGTGATTGGCAGTGTGGGCATTTGGGTTTTTTAATATCTGTCAGCATCCACTTGTCATAGCAAGCTTGATGGATGTGCTTAATGTTTTCGGCAACATTACAGGTGGGACAGGGGACGGGCATAAGTGGATCGGCAACGTCGTCTGTTTTAAGCTTTTTAGCTTTGGGTTCGTCGCTGGACAGTTCATCGGTAGAGGTGGACGGTTCACCGCTCGAGTTTGGTTTTTTAACAGGGGTTGTAGCGGGTGAGTTGTCAGACCTGTGACAGATGATGCAACAGCGATCTTCTTCTTTGGAAGGATTGGTTGCATGTTTCTTCACCTCCTCGCACGCGACAAGTTTGTCGGCAAGTTCACGATGTGCGTCTTGGAGTGGAATAGAGTCGCTCATGGTGTCTGGTTAAAAAAAGAAGCGACGAGTTAATGCTTATAAAGAGGATTGTGAAAAAAAGTAAGAATTTAAAAAAGAAGAACTTACTTGTCTGAGTCTCTTAATTTTCCAAGGGAGCAATCGTGTAGGGTGTTCACAGGTCAACACTCTGAAATAGAGTGAATGGGTGAAAACGTGGCATGCCCTATATTGAACGCAGGGGAATGTGCGGTCTGAGGTTATGCGCGCGAGCGCATGCGTAGGGATATGAATAGGGGGTACCCCCCCTACCCCTATTTTGATGAAATTCTGCGCATGTGCAGAGTGCGAATGCGTGGGGTCTGTATGACGAGTATATAGGTGATGTGGCGTGTTTCATCCATCACTTTGCTCAAAACAGCGTTGCAGTCAAGTTCTTTCAAGAAGGTTTTCTTTTGGTTTTGAACCTACCGCTAAGCAATCAAGTCAATTTTAAGGTATGTTTTAAGTTTGTTATCGCTTTTTTGTTTCTTTTATTTGATTGAACTGACGGTAGGTTTGCTTTTGTGTTTTATTTTAGATGACCGATCACGTAAACAACAGTGACAATGAAGTTGCCGAGATTCTGGAGGACGATGTTGTGGAGAGTCCCATCGCATCATCTACTCCCAAGTCTAGCGGCAAGAATGCTTCTTCAGTTGGTAACAGCGGTGAAGCAAGTGGTGAGAGTGTAGCAGCGGCTGCTACTTCCGCAGTGCCACCGAAGACCGCCGCCAAGAAGCGCACGTACACCAAGCGCTCTGCTGCTGCTGCCTCAAAGGATGACGTTGAGGAGGAAGAAGAGGTTAGATATTGATTTGACGCATGCGATATTTGTTAATTAACTTGACGCGGTAGATGATATGTTTTTTTGCATTTTATTGTTCTTGTAGTTTGTTGTGACGGCGGCGTTATTTAACAAGTACGATGAGAGAAATGTCATGAAGTTCGCGGATGTCCCCCAGGAAGAGCCATTTAATATATTAGGGTATAAGAAGATAGAGGACATATCGAAGTATGGGGATGGTCATATATTTGAACTGGAGAATAATCACACTTCAGTTTTTAGGACATACATACCCCAGCGGTTGGCGAGGGAGTTTGTTAAGTATAGAGAGGAGAACAAGGGGCGCTGCTATGATTGGGTTATTTCGAGAGGCAAGAAAACAGTCATAAAGAAGAATAAGAATGGGGACGAGGTTGAGTCGGATCCATTTTTTGATTATCAGTTGCTGGACAGCTCTGTTGTCAGGGAGAAGGAGAGAGCTGAGCGCAAGAGGCGCCGCATGAGCAAGTAGATTGCGGATCGTGGCATTCATCTGGTTTTTTATATTCTTTTTTAGATAAAAAGAGAAACTGGATGTGGTGTAGCAGCTTATGTTAGATATCTTATTTTAAAACGAGATTTTATTTGATTTTTTTGTTAGATGATAGCGAGGTTTGCTGAAGCGATGAGACAAATAACGAGGGAGGCGACGATGCTTGATCGTTTTTTTAATTTTTTTATTAGATTGATAACGTATACGTTTTTGATATGGTTGATTGGTATGTTTTTTGATTATGCGTGTGGGTGTGTTTTTTCTAGGTGGATGTGAGAATGAGGAAGTGGAAGACGGATGTGGATGACAAAATTGATTGCCTTTTTTTGCGGGCTAACATAACGCAGACTAGACTAGATCATTTGTATGAGGTCGTTCATAAGGTTCTTAAACCGTTGGCTAGAGGGTGTAAAGATGGGGTAGATTTTACTGATAGTGAACTGAGTTCAATTTTTCGTTGATAGGTGAAGATTCAGTGTACAAGACTTATTCTGGAGAGGGACATATATAATGACAATATGAATGAGTTGATCGATAATATAAAATTGCAGCGGGAATTAATGGATAAGATGTTGTGGGATTGTTGTGAGATTAGGAAGTTGGTGAGTGAGGTTGAGGAGATCGAGCTGGTGTGTGATAAGTGTTGCGAGAATAGAGACTTGGTGGAAAAGTATCGTACGTTGCTGGAGGTGAACGGTATTAGTTATGATTGATTATATTTTTTATGTTGTAGGTCAAGGTTAGGGTGATGCAAGTGTGTTTGGAATTTGACAGCATCCAATGTTCTTTAGCGATAAATAGAATAAGGTTGATACGTCAGATATTGTACGGGTGTAAGGAAGCGATGGAAGAGATGGAGGATCCGGGTGTGTTTGTCTGTAGTAAATGTAAATGATGATTTTTTATTTTTTTGTAGGATGAATGTCATCAGCGTAGTAGATTGATGACGATTGTAGCAGACGGTGTGACGTGCTATAGGTGTCATATGTATGTGGAGATGTTGATATCTTATGTGGAGTTGGAACGTCATTTGATGCGCTTGTCAAATTGACTTATTTTTAGGGTGGGTGTGAGCACTGCCAAGAGTATCGTGTGATATGTAAGGAATATCGAAAGCTGATAAAGCGAATTAGAATTGAATTGGGTACTTTTCTTTGATTATGCAGATTGTTAAATGGTGCAACAGTGTGAAGAAGATTTTTAAATTTTGGTGGACGGCGGGGGATAAAGATCTTAGGGTTGTGTTATACAAGTTTGCTTGTACGTTGGATCCCGAGTCTTTAGATTTGATTTGATTTTTTAATTTTTTTGTAGATGTGGTTAGGCAGCATGAAAAGGGCGCGTATGTCAAAGTCGAAAATGAATAAGAAGCGTTGTGTGATGAGGACGGGGTTGAATTGGATGGATCGTGTTCGTAGATCGTATGTGAAAAAGTATAGAGATGGGTCGAATAGGGATAGAGCATATCTGCTTGATTTGACAATGGAATTGTTAAGATACTTAGATACTAAGCATTACGGATTGAAAAAATTGAATGTAAAATAGATGTAGAGCTTGCAAGAGAAAAAATGTAAAAGCATGATGTGATTTAAATAAAAAATGATAATTTAAAAAAATTGAGTCTGGTTTTTTATTATTCATGTCTTAGGGGGATGTCAACTCGTACATTATGTATTGCGAGAACTGCAACCCTCTGGAAGTGTTTTTTATAATAGATGATGATACTGAATCGCATGCGGAACAGACATGTGAGAAATGCGGGATATGTGATGGAATGATGATGCGATTGAAGTGTTCGAATTTATTTTGATTTTTTCTTTTTTTGTAGGTCTACCGCGAATTGATTAAGTTCGAGTGTCGAGATTGTGAATACGTGACTGAGACTTGTGTGTATCCGTGGGAAGTGCGTATGGTTAGATGTGCTGGAGATAATTTGCGTGCCCCGGTGCGGTGTAGGTACTGTGGGTTGACGGAGTTTGTGCGTGTGGATGAGAAGTTTATGGATTATATGACGGGTTGAAGGAAAAAAATGTTTCTTTTTTTGACAGGTGGAGGAGGACGAGGATGAGTGTTTTGACACCGTTAAGATGTTGTGCCCTGGATGTGATTTTGTGACTTATAAGCAAGTTTTTCGGAAGGATGTTTATATGTGTTATAATTATTTTCCCGAGACGGTGGTAAAATGTGAAGTGTGTGGTGTGTATTCTAAAGTGAAAGTGAGTTTCGACATTTTTAATAAAGATTATTGGTGATTTGTGATAGGTGATGTCGTGGGGGGAGATGTATTACGATGATCTTTACCGCCGTTATGTAGAGGAGGTGTTGCGTATAAACACCTCGTATGAAGATGTGAGAGCCTATTATGATAGCATGTATCCGGATATGCGTGTGTATTACCGAACCGTGTATGGAATTGACGTGTTTGATGATGTGTAAAAAAAGAAATGGAAATAAAAAAAGATTGAATGAAAAAAAAAATGGTTGTCTTGTTTTTTTTTATTGTAGATGGAATTCTTAGATGAGTCGATGGAATGGGAGGATGTGGACAATCTGTTTAACGATTGGATAAATACGGAATTGTTAGAAGATTATTTGCCTGAAAGATTGCAAGAAAGACACGGAAATGAAATGCCTGATGTTGACCCTAGCGGGTGGGATGATATTTGGGAAGATCCCAAATTTATCCGTGACCAGACGGGCGGAAATGTGAACAATGGTGACCTCTTGTATACAATTAACAAGAGGGTGCGGAGGGATAAGTTTGGGGCGGTGGAGAGTGATTACACGTTTACCTTGCCATCTGGGCTTACTAATGTGCGGGGGGTGGATAATATCCTAGAGGTAGTGGATCGCATGATGACAAACATTCTTTCTACGGTGGTGAGGGGGGATCCGAATGATAGGATACGTTTTGTCATGCAGATGGACGGGCTTAAGAACGATTCGCCCATCAGTCTGTCGTTTATGCCTCAGGGGGAATTGACGGTAGACCGTATATATGATGAGGTCAATCGTGTCATTCAGTCTGGGATGAATGTGGAATTGAATAATAATTTTAGGGTGAACGTCATTTGGGTGGACTCCACGCAGACGGTGGGGGGTGGGAAAGCAAAAAAGGCGCGTATGGGGGCGGGTAAGGTGTTTAACATTGGGAATTATGCTAAGAATGCGGAATCGGTGATTAGGGTGACGCGGAAGGACAAGATGTGTTTGGCGCGTTGTTTGGTGTTGTTTTTGGTGCGTGAGAAGAAGGATGAGTCGCGCGAGGCGTATCGTGAGTACGAGCGCATACGTAAGATGGGGAGTGCTTATCAGACTAAGAAGGCGCGTGAGTTGTGTCTGGAGTGCGAGGTCGACCCTGATGCGTATTGTGGATTGGCGGAGGTGGCGCAGTTTGAGAAGCATTTGAATGCGGAATCGGAGAGGCCGCAGTATCGGATTGTGGTTTTCAGTCAGTCTCATTTTTTCGCGCCGATCTATAATGGTGAGGATGCGCCGACGCTCATTTATTTGTATTTGAGTGGGAATCATTTTAATTTGATCACGACCATGAAGGGGTTTTTTAAGCTGGACTATTTTTGTGATGGGTGTTTGAAGGGGTACACGAAACCGGATACGCATCGATGTAATAAGGTGTGTAGGAAGTGTAAGACGGTGCGTTGTGATGGTGACGTGGGTGACGAGCGCTGGTGCGATGTGTGTAATCGGTGTTTCTTTGGGGAGAAGTGTTTTGATGAGCATGTGACGAAGGATGCGGGTCGTGGGAAGAAGATCCCCCTGTGTGACAAGTTGAAGCAGTGTGTGACGTGTAATAAGGAGTATTTGGTGAAGGATGGGGAGCACAAATGCTATACCATGAAGTGTAAGAATTGTAAGAAGGTGGTGCCGTGGAAGCACAAGTGTTTTATTCAGGTGTTGGCGAGGAGGGAGCCGAGGGAGTGTGAGTATTATTTTTTTGATTATGAGTGTATGCAGGAGACGGGGAAGCATGTGCCAAATTTGATCGTCGTGCAGGATGAGGGTGGGGGTACTTGGCGGTTTGGCGGTGTGAGTGCGAATGATGAGTTTTGCGAGTGGTTGTTTCGAGACGAGCGTGATGTGGAGACGATAGTGTTGGCGCATAATTTTGGCAAGTATGATGGAACGTTTATTTTGCATTGGTTGTTGGTGAAGGGGGTCAAGTGTAATCCACTTATGAATGGCGGGAAGATTATTTCGTTGCGGGTGGGAAAGATCCTTTTTTTGGATTCTTTGAATTTCTTGCCCATGGCGTTGTCACGCCTGCCGGCCACATTTGGTTTGACTGAGTTGAAGAAGGGGTACTTCCCTCATTTTTTTAACACGGTGGCCAATCAGGATTACGTGGGGCCCATCCCGGAGGAGCGTTTTTACGGTCCGAATGGAATGTACCCTGAGGCGCGTGCGAAGTTTTTGAAGTGGCATGGGGAGCAGGTTGCTAAGGGGATGGTGTTTGATTTTGCCAAGGAGTTGTATGAGTATTGTTTTTCGGATGTGGACATCTTGAGGAGGTGCTGTATGGAATTTCGGAGGATCTTTTCGGAGGAGACGAGTGGGCTGGAGCCGTTTGACGGGAGTGTGACCATTGCATCGGCGTGTGTGCGTGTCTTTCGTACGAATTTTTTGCGTCCGGACACCATAGGCATGATTCCGCATGGGGGTTATCGGTCGGGGGCAGTGCAGTCGAAGGTGGCGTATGAGTGGTTGGAGTATGAACAGGCGCAGCGCGGATATGGCATAAGAACGGGGCGAAACCATTTGGAGGGGGAGGCGAATGTGGTTGGGTATAGTGTGGACGGGTTCAATGAGGAGCGTAAGGAGGTGTATGAGTTTCAAGGGTGTATGTTCCACGGGTGTTTGAAGTGCTTTCCCGATCAGGAGACGTTCAACCCTGTCAATCGGATGCGGATGGAGGCGTTGCATGCCAATACGATGAAGAAGGTAAACAAGTTGAAGGCGAGTGGGTATGAGGTGATTGAGATGTGGGGGTGTGAGTGGGAGGCTAAGAAGCGGTCGGAGCCGGAGGTGATGGATTTTGTGAATGGATTGTGTCTGTCGGAGCCACTCTCTGAGCGGGAGGGGATGTTTGGTGGGCGGACCAACGCGTTGAAGTTGCATGTGTCGTTGGAAGATGAGCCGGTGGGGACGATTATTGAGTATAAGGACGTCACGTCCCTGTACCCGTTTGTCAATAAGACGTGTCCATACCCTGTGGGTCACCCCGTCATTTATACGGCAAATTTTCCGTCGGTGGAGTCGGTGTTTGGTATGGTCAAGTGTGCGGTGTTGCCTCCGCGTGAGTTATACATCCCGGTGTTGCCGTACAAGTGTAACGGAAAGTTGTATTTTCCGTTGTGTCGGACGTGTGCGGAGGAGATGTCTCGGGAGGTGTGTAAGCATGTGTGTGTGCGCAGCGTGTGTTGAAGGGGGTTTGGTATACGCCCGAGTTGCATAAGGCGCTTGAGTCGGGGTATGTGATTGTTGAGTTATATGAGGTGTGGCATTGGGAGGAGCGTTCGACGGAGGTGTTTAAGGAGTACGTCAACTGTTTTGCGAAGAAGAAGCAGGAGGCTTCGGGTTGGCCTGCGGAGTGTCGTGACGATGAGGTAGCGCAGAAGGCGTACGTGTGGGATTATTGGAAGCATGAGGGGGTGGAATTGGATCCGGAGCAGGTTGCCTATAACCCAGGGATTCGGAGTTTGGCCAAGTTGATGTTGAATTCCCTGTGGGGGAAGTTTGCCCAGAATCCGAACAAGACGAAGTCGATGTATTGTAGGAATGCGTCTGAGTTGTACAAGTTGTTGTTTGACAACAGGTATGTGGTTCAGAATGTGACTTTTTTCAACGATGAGGTGGCGTATGCGGTGTACGTGGAGAGGGAGGGATTTGTTGATTCGTTGAAGAATGCAAATGTGGTGATTGGGGGATTCACCACGTCGCATGCGCGCCTGCACCTGTTTAGCTATCTGGAGAGGTTGGGTCGGCGTGTGATTTACTTTGACACGGATAGTGTGGTGTATTTGACGCGTCCTGGGGAGGAGTCGTTGCCTACGGGGCGTTATTTTGGGCAATTGACTGACGAGTTGAAAGAGGGGGATCACATCGAGTTGTTTGTTTCCGCTGGGCCTAAGAATTATGCCTATCGCACAGTGAGTGGGGAGGTGGTGTGTAAGATTCGAGGGTTCACGTTGAATTTCCGCAATGGGCAGCATTTGAACCTGCAGTCCATGTTGGATGTGGTGGTTTTCAATCCGGGCAAGGAGATTGTTGTGACGGATCCGTCCAAGATTGTGCGTGATCCGAAGCGGCGCGAGGTGCACTCGGTCGTGCAGGATAAGCGGTATAAGCTGGTTTACGACAAACGGGTGAGGGTTGGGGGTAGTTCCTTTGACACGCTTCCCTACGGGTATTAAGAAAACAAAATGGTAATCTGCATGTAGTTGTTGCAGTAGTGTAGTGGTTAGCATCCCTGCCTGTCACGCAGGAGACCGGAGTTCGATCCTCCGCTGCGACGTATGAACTGTATTTTTTTTAAAAAAAGAAATGAATTTGAGATTTTGCATGCAGGGTCCTGGTGCCTGTTTACGATGTGTAAAAAAAGTAGATAGAAGTGGCGAAACGCAATAAAAGTGTAACATTGTTGAATGAACCGCAGTCTGGATTGTTGTGTTGCGCGCGTTGCTGACATCATGCCGGGGTTGTCTATATCACACTTGTTTGAGAAAATTCAGGTTCATATGGCCTGTTGCGGCGGAACTGTGATTGTGAATCGAGATGCCCCCCAAGAGAAGGAAGCGCAAGAGGCCGGCGATACGGTCGACGGGGTTGTCCGACCGGGAAAGTGGGCAACTCTCAGAGCTGTATTACGATCCAAGTTCGGCGGCTGCCTATGGCGGCCGCGCGCG
>JAOBYH010631528.1:0-13528 GCA_025403525.1 Umimayanthus kanabou
CCAACATTGTTGTGGTTCCATGCAAACGGACGCAACAAGTCACAACATTGTTGGGCCCAACAATGTTGGGTGTTGTTGGCCAACAATGTTGGGTCCGTTTGCATGGGCCTTTAGACTTTCAAATCTTTGCCTTTAATCCTTTATGCAAGCAAATACCAAAAAAAACCAGGTTTGCAGTTTTTTACCCTGTGAAATTATTCCTCCACCACTAGGAATAATATTTTACGCAAGGCCTCATGGGCCAGTTTGTACTTTGACCAACAATTTGGGATTTTTATGGTTCTATCGAATCTTTCTGTAGACTTGTCATCTTTATAAGTTTTTGTCCTCATGAACTAGCTTCCCTATTTGTAAAAGACGTGAAAACAGAAAGGCAAAGAATCGAGTGTACGAGGACTTGAATTCGGCAAATCAAACATCTTTCTTTCTAAATTTACCTAGTATGAAAAGGCCTTAAATTAGCAAAATTAGAAATATTATTAAATATTGAGTAACGAAATACAAATATTGTCTGAGAATGTTGACATGCCTCACGCGATGTTGACAAAATACGGCCTGCCTGATGTGGTAACAGACAGTTTTAAAAATTGAAATTTTTGAGGATATAATGCCCTGAAAGTAAACTGTCGTTTTACGGGGGAGGAATTTGCCTGATTCGCTGGAATGGATTTACGGAACTGACAAATCAGTACACTGATTTGGTAATTAAAACGAACATCAAAGCACTCCCAACCTACTTTATACTTGCCAGTTTGGTTTTCGCTTAATTTTTGCTTACCGTGATATTCCAAACATTCTAATTTGCTCTTTACCCCCAATTGTCGTAAAATGTCGAGACTCTCGCTGAATGATTTTCAGAATATCGGCTCGCATTTATTTTTAAAACAAGTAGAGGGTAACAATGTAGTAAATAGAGAGTTCCGTAAAAGGGGTCGGAGTTTAACCATTTTCAATCGATTTACTGGCCTTTTCTTTTGCCTAACTAACGACAACTCTACTGAAACCAAAATTAATGTACCTTTGGAGACTAGCTTAGCAGAAATAGTAACCTCCGATTTCTTGAACACGACAAGCTGGTTTGATGTGAATAGTAGTTGTGTTTTTACCCTGCGAGCAGAGATCTCTCATATCGCCACGAAGAACGTTTCTATCGTCTCGTTCTTCGTGGCGATATGAGAAATCTCTGCTCGCAGGGTATTGTGTTTTCCATCCTTGAAAGTTTTTGAAACTCGCATTTAAAAATGTTGGTTCACGGAAGTAATAGATGGGCCCCCGTTGTCCTCACTCCAAAAGGCAGACAATTCCGTCGCTGTTTATAGTTTTGTTCAGTTTATATCCGAGTTCGTTTTATATGTCAAAACATGTAGATACCGCTATAACTACACAGGTTTGAGGGTTTCTTTTTAGTCGTGCTGATTTAATAGCAGCGAAAGAAATATTTTGTGAACTGAATAGGCACTACTTCGAATACAACTTATATATAAGACATGGAGATACTAGATGATTTGAAGTGTACGCACCTCGTATGTTGAATCATGTACTGTTAATCCTACCATCAGTGGTTAAAACTACATCTTCGCTGAACTTTTTTAATCCAGACTGGAAGATTAGGTTTTTATTTGTTAACGATTATAGATTATGTTAGACACACGTACATATTTCGAATGTGGCTGACAGATATGCTGTAGCTTGGCACCAAGAAATAGCAGTATTAGCACCATAGAATGTTATTTATCATTATTACTTTTCTTAAACGATTTTTCCTCCTCAGGCTCAATAATAATTTTGAACACAGTCTTGATGATCAGGTTCTCTCGTGACATAAAAACAAAGGATTACATCTGAGACTAAAAATTAATGCTGTTGATTTGAACTTTCCAAACTCTTTTATGTTGCTACACCATTTTGATTGTACCAACTCATTGATTTCTTTTCATCACATCGATCGGTGCAAAACGCAATAACCTAACTAAAAATTAACTTTTGTGTGTTTATATTGATCAAAAATAAATTCATAAATATGAAATCCTCTTTATAAGTAAAGGTTACAGATACGCCTTGTGATCGAGACGTTTATTTTGTTGTCTCGTGGTTTTGGAAACCATTTCAGCAGATGATGTGGATATTGCTACTGCCACTCTCAATGAATGATGAAACTTTCTTTTTTGCAACATATATTAAAGAGCTGAACATTAAAAATATAAAACGCTTTTCTACTACTCATCGTGTTACTTATCACAGCTTCCGATTTATGTCCAATATGCCTGGCTAAAATGAAGAATTTGAGTAAATACGACACTTCAAAATCGAGTTGGCTCAATAGAAATTCACTTCGTCGTGTTGTCTACGAACAAACTCGCTTTTAAAGACAGATTTGGAGTGAAGTTCAAAACAAACGGCCCGGGGGGATTTTAAGGCAAAAGTGAGGAAAAGCCTTTGAGCAGAATTCGGTTTTATTTTTGTGGTTTCATCTCCCAACTGGATATTCTAAACATGTGGTCAAAATACGATTTTTCATCGAATTTGCTTTCCTCTCAAATGCTCTGAAACAATTAAACGCTGTGAAGCGAACTCAAAAATGACAAAACTATCCACCATGAATTAATTATTGTTATCGCCTTCATGAAACAAAAATTTATCTCCTCGGGCGAATATTTAAATTTTGATTCTATGGTCAAAATGGGAAGATATCGGCGATTATTATTGGGTAACAGACAAAGTCCATTTTTGTTTTGTCACGTGGCCTCATCCACCTGCTCCCAGAGCCTGAGTATAATTTCTGCGATGTGTTTTAAATTTATGAAAAGAAACTTTAGACGGGCGAGTTTCTCGCTATGTAGGCAATATTCCGCTGTATTGCCGTCCTCATGACGGTGAGCTATGGATCATAAAGGTAAGTAGTGTGATTGGGAATCGGGAAGGTTTCATTTCGCTTCATTTGGTATTACCCTGTTAAGTGACTGTCAAGACTGCATTGTGATATTAGAAGACATACTCTCTCACACAAAAATATGAGTCCGTTTCTTTCGTCTTCCAGATATTTGTTTATTTAAGGTATTCTTCCCATCGGTAGACAATATTTTTTACATCAGGTTTTGAAATTTGGCCAAAATTTCTGAGATTTCTCTTTTTTCCTGGAACAATTGTACAGCAGCAAATTGATCGTGTACTGAATAAACCATTTATTTTGTATGTTTATTTTCGTTTACAAGTCTTCTATGTCGGAACTTGGAGTCCGTGTTTTGCCACCCGTAAAACCAAAATTTTTCTACAAGCTACCAGACACTCCAGTAATAATATTGTATGTTTTTTTCTCAGATTTACAGAAATTCCGCAGTGAATGCCTTACATCGCACAACTACTATCGGTCACTTCACCGGACCGCGCCTCTCATATGGAATTCCGGTCTTGCTGACAGCGCCCAAAGCTGGGCCGAGCAACTTGCTCGCTCGGATTCCCTGAAACACAGCAATGAGAAGGGTATTGGTGAAAATATCGCCTGTTTCTGGGGATCTGAGTTGACAGGTGCCAAAGTGACTCAAATATGGTACGAGGAAAACCAGCATTTCGACTACGAGTCGCTGTGTATTACTTCGCGCTCGCGGCCTTTCTGTCAAGTGATATGGCAGGATACGCGACAACTTGGTGCTGGGAAAGCTAAAACTGTCCACGGAAAGGAGGTGATCGTTGCACGTTACAAGCCGGCGGTTACGCGGGAACATGTGGCTAAGAACGTGCAAAGACCGGTCACTGAACCAAATCTTGCTCCTGAAATGAGCTCACAAGCGCATCGGAGCCCCCGCTTACTCGGTAAGAAATCAAATCTATTTTGTCTACAATTTATATCAAAATTTAAAAACGATTTCTAGTGCTCTTTGTTTTTTTCAACAAGTTTAAATTTACATTTTAAAGGAAGCTCTTGTGAAGCTTGTCACTAGATCTGGCTAGGAAACATTTGCATACCCGGTCAACGGAAATTTTACTTCCGCTTTATACAAGAATATAGCACCAAATGCAAGATATAATTATCGATTTTATAAGATTTTTTATTTATCGATCTTATATGTTTAGATTGAACTCCTTTTATAGTCCATTTCTTGTCCAAATGTACTATTTTCGGTTTTACACGAAACAAGTGAAGCTGCACTATAATATAGTATTTTCGGGGTTAACGTGGATTACTGGAAATTATCATTTTTTGTTTTGTAAATCCAGTTGAGAGTGAATGTCGAATACTAAGCACTTGGCCGGTCCATCGCTTTTGGATTAATTGCCGCTAATGTAAGAATCGTGTTTTAAAATTTAAAGTGTGCTCTTTCTTCTGATTCGGCAACAGTTCGATAATAAACAACAACACAACATTTGGTGTCTGTAGCTTTACAAGGACTTGTCACTACCACATAATGCTGTAATGAGTTTTAAACCAAACTTGTTGTTTACAAGAAAGCGACGAAGTTCATAAACCGAATGGACAATATTGCCTTCCACAACTTATCAATCATTTGAAAACAGAATTTGGTTATCCGCTGATGCGATTGGCGGTTACTTGATTAATATATTGTATTTTAGTAGCGCTGGTGATAAAATATGGTAATAGTGCAAGAAAGCTGTCGTGCCACAATTCTGCGTTTACACCTTGTGTCTCGTTCCTTTTCAAACAAAACCTGGGTTGAATATGTAAATACATTTCGTAAACGATAACACTTTTCGCATTATATAATCCGGAGAGGATTATATGAACTAATTACTGCTTGTGTGCCATTTTCATCGACGAAGAAAGTGGAAAACTTCAGACAAAGTAAAGCCTAATTGAAATTGTAGTTTTTTTCCCCATTAAATTAAGTAATGTATTTTTGTTAACCAAAACATATCGAAACGATGGCAAAACCATAGCTAAGTTTGTACTATTAAAATCGACAATTTTTATGAAATTTTATTTGGATTATTGGCTTTAAAACGTTCTGGTGTACTTGAGTGTCTGCCTATTCACATCAACCCAAAGTCATTTTGATTAATTACAAGTTGCAATACGAGTACTTTTTACATTGTGGAATTTCGCTTAGTTTCTATTAATCAAAATATTATAATAATCCCACCACTGACCAATTGATTTTCGATTTTAATCACCCCGCGATACAGTTATTGTATGGTCTGCGGTCGCCGCCATCGCACCTGTTGATTTCAGTTTTACAACAACTCGCCAGTTTTTGTCAGCAACGCGGATTCTTATCAACTTTCCTCCAGAAAAGAACTCAAGGCAAACACGAACATAGAAGCTGTTAACAGCTTGCCGTAAACAAAATGCTTGTTGCCAAAAAGAAGTTAATGAAATTGGTGGTTCGAATAGTTTACAGTTGCAAATTCTATCGATTCTTTTCTTTCTGACCAGCTGCTGCGATACATGATTATGCAGACGCCGATGTGAATCAGATGTTTGTTTGAAGTTTAGAACTGAGTGTGAATATAACTTTCGTGTCTATTTTTAACTAGTTCTCATTCGGTCCCGATAATACAAGCATACAAGCACCGGGATTGTAATCAGAACAGAGAAATACAACTGGGATTTGAAACCCCGGTAAAGTTTGGTTGTGATTTCATGTAAAATAGACGAAGAAAGTTTGATCGAGATGCACAGAGTGTGCGGGAGCTCGCCGGCAACCAAGACTGATTTTCAACCGGCAATGAACACAACATCAGAGACAAGAATGAAAATGAATCGCAGAAAACATCGAGGTATGACAGCGTGAAAACCCGTTTTTAAAAATGACGCAGAGTTGAACTATCAACTCCTTCAGAATTACCCCCAGTAATTTTTAAATCGTCCTTCTTCAGGCGCTGTAGACCAGACGATACATGCATAAAATATGAACAGAAATATAGCAACAGAACTTATCTGTTTTTGGATTTTTTTCATAAACGAGGGATTTAATATCCGTATACACACGTCTTTTGATCGGTCTTAAACTTTATTCTTATCTGTTTCTGTTCTCAGTAACGTTTTTCACTGGAATACGTATTTTTATACGAATTCAAAATGGTTTGAACTTAGGTGTCACAGCACTTTTTGCCAAGGGCATTGTTAGTTTACATGCAGCACTCATTGTTAATTCATTGCCTTTGTTTTCGATAATTTTTTGTTGTCAGAGTCGCGTGCGGATAGACGAATCCCTGGGATTCGCAGTTCTAATAAATGAGTCCAAGTTGAAGGAAGGTTGTAATCTTGTGCCATGCGAAACGAAAACCAGACTTCTCAGTTCACGCACTGCCGTGGTTTTGGGGTTGCGTTTGTTCGACATTTTTCTAATCATAATTGATGTTGCCTCGCTAACAATCCTTTGTAGTAATCGGTTTAATAAATGAGCCAGTTACTCCTGCTGACTCGTCCAAAGGCAAGAAGGAATTGATGCTGGATATAAAGAACGAGTTTTAACTGTTTGCCACAATTTAGCTCAAATTTCACTCAGCATATGAAGTCTCCTTTTAAACGTTTTCTTCCCAATGCCCAATGGCAAATACCGTGGCCCATGATGAATAAACAAAAGCGATTAGAGTTTGGCTAAGTTTAAACACTGGAACCACGTAAATTTTAGTATAGCTGAAATCCAGCTGTGGTACCGCCGTCCATATAAGAAAAAATGCTGCAATAGTGCTGGATCCTTTCTTTTGGATAAAAACTACGTTCAAGCTACGTTTTTTTTCCCAGGATAAACGAGTCCCGAGAATACTGTTCTGACAAGTATTACAAATATTTGTTTTGTTGTGCAAAGTAGCTCTTGCATTGTTCGATATCGCGACAAGTACCATCTTTGCATCACGAGAGTGATCACACACTCAACCTTTGACCATGAACAGCTGTTATACGCCACGAAGGTTAATACAAACCACGAAAGGGTTTATGGAGTCCTAGCTTTAAATACCCTGCGTACCATCCATTGTCCTGTACACGAAGCACACGAAACTGCTAAAAGCGAGATGAAGCTTCTTGCGTGTTGATATTGGAAAATTTCATCCCGCCAACCGAGAAACAGCCCGCTCACTGGGATATGAACTTACAGTCTGCTCTTCGGGGAGACCCGCCTTCAGGCATATGAAAATCTTTTAGTTTGTAGTTTGCATTTTTCAAGAAAATATTGGCTTAATCCAAGGATGGAAGAAGATTATACAAAATACTCTCCTTATAATCAACATACAGAATTTCGCGGCACTCAATGCTCTCTTCAAGTCCGGTCCGCTGTGAGTAGAATACGGTTCTTTTAACAATTTCCATCCCGCTCTAATTAGCTAAGCGGACTGAACTGTTCATATGAGAAAATGTTCATAGGCAGTTTTTGCCGAGATTCCAGCATCAGCATGGGGCCACTGAGCCGGCCAGCCAATGAACACACAGAACTTGTAACATTACGAACAAGAGGATTGCGAGAATTTACTAAGCATGCTTGGTCGAAATGTCAGAAAAACGTGACATTAAGCTCAGAGAATGGTTTGCAAAGGCAAGCTTTTAAGCAAACTTATCTTTATTATCTTGCTTTTTTTCGTCGAATGTTCAAAAAAAAGTTACACGTTGGTTACTTTAGCTGTAAAAATTTTGCGGTCATCCCACGCATGTGCAGTTATCATTTTTTTTGGAAACATTTGGAAATATTTGGTGTAGACAAAGTTTTAGAAAACCTTTTAGGATTTTTGAAAGTTTTCGGAATTCTGTTTTATTTTGAATGATAAATAAGATAAAAAAAAGAAAAGAAAAAGAAAACGGAGAATCTCTGTGGTATTTCCCGTCCTCGCCGATGAGGTCTTCATAATCCTCCCAGAAACACCTCCAATACAATGTCCGGCAGTTGCAAGGGTAATTCTAAATACAAACTCTCGACCCCAAAACACAGCTGTTTAAAAAAAGGGAGGTATCGTGTAACAATATCACGACCGTAACTTTGCGTTGCTACAAAACGTTAAAATTTAATTTTAATGACATTTGGAAATTGTCGACCCAGTTTTAGAAAGCTTTTTTGGGCTCTTTTGAAGTTTCGGAAAACCTTCGGAAAATATCCCCAAATTTTTCAATTGGTCTTTGTCGGTTTTTGAAAATGCTTGGACGATCTTCAGAAATTGATATCCTCACTCGTTGCTGTATAATATAGATATTTTCGTCGCCTTTTTCTACAAAATAGCCCCTGCTTGTTTTGCTAGGTTTGCGGAAGTTCCAAGAAGAGTGCCTATTGGCTCATAACGAATACAGGTTCCGTCACGGTGCTCCGCCCCTCCGCTGGTCCTTTGAGCTCTCCTGGGAGGCCCAGCAATGGGCGGAAGAGCTGGCACAACAGGGGGAGCTAAAACACAACCTTGACGACAGCGTGGGCGAGAATCTGGCGGGGATGTTGGGGGATGAGTTGAGTGGCAGGGAGGCTACCGACATGTGGTACAACGAGATTGAGGACTACGATTTTGACAGCCCGGGCTACGGGGAGGACACGTCCAACTTCACACAGGTACAGTAAAGTAAAATAAAAACACTTTATTTACTGGGGGTAACACATTTACAAGGCTTAGTCGCCGTAACTTTATGCGACTATAGGCAACTTAAGGTGACTTTAGGAAAATTGGGCTGAGTCTCTGACTCGTAACCCCGGAAACACAGGGTGTTGTGTCCTTCAACAAGTCACTTTACATGATTTTTTCCAGTCGACTCAGCTGTATAAATGAGTACCAGCTGCTGGGGGCTAACCTGCGATGGATTAGTGTCCTGTCCAGGAAGAGTCACGGACTCTCATTCGTTTGACACTATTGAAACCTGCACCGGCTTAACGAGCCCCGAACAGGTTGGCCCCAGCAGAAGCTGGTACTCACGGGAGCGCCTACATCTGGCAAGTGTCAGCTAAATTGATGATAAAACTGTAAATTTGCCTTGATTTGCGACCGTTCCACAATCCGTGATGGGTATGAGAATAACGATCGGAAACGAAGCTGTAACTGATCGGACTGCCCATGCATTTCAATGGTTCCTGACGATTTCCGCCCAGACCTACAACCAAACTGCGTCGCTTGTCCATCGATCGAAGAAAACGGCTTGCAAAACAACACGCAGAACACGAGGTAGTTTACAGTTTTATCAGCCTGTTTATTGGACACGTGTGAGATGTAGGATCTCCGTGTGAATGTAAACAAGTATTCACTGTGAATTCTGTTGGAGCATGAGTCTTTGCTGATTCACACTCTCAGGTGATTCTAGAGAACTATATACGGATCAGTTGTTCTAAAAACCGTTGTTTGAGACGCTCAGGGCGAGTGGTACGAATCTGGACGATTATATGGAAAGCTATGAATTAAATAAAAGGTTTAAAAATCAAAGACAAACCATTACTTATTTGACACGAGAACCCCTTCTTAACCCCCCTACCACCTCCACGCCCGCCTCCCAACTAAAATCAAGCAAGAAAAAGCCTATTGCACAATATGCGACCCGAGGCTTGTTTCTTAGGACGTGTCTGGTGGGTTTCTTTTGTGCTGCGACAGCAGTCATTGTGTAAACATTCTGCTCGTGTTCTTCAAAGGCGCAAAAGACCACTATAGCGCAGTTGCATTCAAGTTTAGGGGGCGTTATATCCAGAAGCTTGTACACGGAACATAGTTATATTAGTGGGGGCTTGTAGGCGGGGGACGAAGTAATATGCAAGGTAAGCTCCCTGATAGACCACTTTCATAATACGCTCCAGTGACCATAAACAAAACTTGGAGTCGAGGCTAGAGGGGCGAAAATACAGCAAATGTATGAAAACTTGGAGCTTGACCTCGACTTGAAGTTATTGTTTATGGTTACTGTGGCATAGTTGTGAAAGTGGTCTATAAGATTGAGGAGGGGCGAAAATACAGCAAATGTATGAAAACTAGGAGCTTGACCTCGACTTGAAGTTATTGTTTATTGTCACTGTGGCATAGTTGTGAAAGTGGTCTATAACCCTTTTCGTGGTTGGGTAATGCGCTTTTCGTATTACCTTTGTAATTTTGCAGATGTCGGCGTTCTAATTACTCGGGCCGGAAGGCACCGAGTTGAGGTTTCGGCTCCGTTCTTTTTGGGTTTTTTATTTTTCGTGGCACATTTTTCAAATATGCAAGATCAATTTGAGCTCGCGTTATTTTTGGTGTCTCGAAAGCAGAGTGGTTAGCACGACGGACTCTGAATCTGTTGGTCCGGGTTCGATTCCCGGTGGACGCGTAACCAACTTTTTTATATTTTTTTCCTTCATTTTCTTCTTGAAGTAAATAAACTTTTTTCCTTTTTTTTCTTAGTTTCAAAGTCGAATGATATATCAAAATAAATAACAAAAGTTATAGCATGCCATATAAACGTGGAAAGCAATCCACCAATTTTCCTTTAGCCTTTACCAGCATCCGTTGCACTTCATGTAAGCTACATGTAGTTTATGTGATGTACGAATTGTAGTGAACAAGGGAGATCAAAGTGTGTGCTGTTTCAGTCCATCTAAAAATACTTACCAAGCATACGGCAAGGTTCGGGCCGAGTTAGGCTTTTTTAAGCCTCTTGTTCTATGAATGACCTATATAGTATTTTCCATACTACAAAGTCCTTCTCCATCTGCAGTATTTGTTCTGAATGGTTCATAAAACTCACCAAATATGAAGAGAGAATCTCCAGCACAGTTTCTTAAACAACTTGCCGGAAGTTAAAAACCGACACAAGACATCTTCGGGGACACTTATTTAATTGGAAAACACTATATTACTGGCCTGAATGACGGAGAGAAAAGCTTCCAATGAAACTTTCGATCCAAACTTAACTGGAACGTATCACTCTGTGGGAACAAAATTCGTGAACCGCACTTCTTGATCTTTATTTAAAGAGCTCAACATCGCGTCAGAATATCAAAAATTTGGTCTAATTTACCACGTAACCACGATAAAGTCCGCAGTTGACAAGATGGCAGACGATCATGTAGAATAATGAATTATATCGCAACATCACTTCACCAAAGAAAGGTTAAAGGCACACAAATTGAAGGTAGGAGACAATATCCTGGGTGAAAAAAATCTGTCAAATGTTCCAACTCATTTAGCGGTATTGGCTTACTATTTTTCAGATTCTTTCAGTATTTTTAGCTTTTGAATTGTTTAATAGCCATGAAAATTAGCATATTAAAAGTAAACATCAAGTTCTTTGAGACATGAAAACACATGTGCAATTCAGTTATTGGCAATTTTAGGAAACCCACTCCCGTGTCAGAACTTTGACCACTTTAACTTAACCTTGGGCTTCGTTATAGAACATGACTACAAAAGCGAGGACAAACTCAACATTGAACAGTACCGCGTTTTATTTATCTATTTAGAGGGTTTTTGTTTTCTTTGCTCGAGTAAGTGATTATGAAACGAGTTTCAAGAAAGCGCACTTCCCGCTTCTTAATGATTTTGTGAAACAAAATATGTTGTTTTCCGTCTCTACTGTAGGTTGTGTGGGTGGCAAGTGAAAACTTTGGCGTCGGTCGGGCGATCGAAGGCGATCTATCCGTTGTTGTTGCGTACTACGACCCACCGGGAAACATCGAAGAGTGTTTTGACGAAAATGTTCTAAAGATTGGCTCTATGAAGAAACTTACCCGACGGCGGCAGAAAATCAGCGGCTTTTCTCCGCCTTTGCCAGGTAAAACGGCATTTCAAATAAATATTGTAATGCAGTTACAGGATATTCAGAATGTCAGCGGGGCATTGTTGTAAATTCGTGCATTATATATATTATGTGACTGTGTAGAGTTAAATGTTTATGCTCTAGTTGTTTGTTATCGTTCATTTCTTGACAGCAAAGTAGGGAGTTTTGAATTGCAAATCATTCTAAGTGCCGACTATAAACACAAGCTCCAGGCGGTCGCATGTACGGAATGGAAATTGTGTATTTTTGTTCATCATTTTTCCGGATTATTTCCACGTTTTAACCTTAGTGTCGTTGTACATTCAAGCTTCTAGAGAGCTTTTCAGCGTCATATAGCGTCGGTTATTAGGCAGTGTATAATTTTTAGTCAAAACCTAAACTGTCTTCGAAAGCAGAGAATGAAATTTCTGCCAAGCTCAACTTCGATGCTTAGCGACGAAGTTGGTAAGAGTCGGTATAGAGTGGTGCTTTTAGCTTTTAGCTTTCACAGAGACACGAATCTAGCTCAACGATTTTGGTTTTGGTACCAACCACGATCATAAAATACGTTTGTATAAGTAATGGCTTTTACTGTGTTTTTGTTTTTTGCTTTCCTGTTTAGTAGTTGTTGTTTTTGTACTTCCGGTCTGATTAGTGCACCTGCGGCAATTGTCTTTTCAGTTTGAGTGTTTATTCGATTCCAGTCCTTTCGCGTGAATGTTCAAAAGCTTTCTAAAGCTCTCAGAAGTGGTTCAAACGTCATCTATTTATTAAACAGCGGTTTCTGTTTGTTAGTTTTCAATTGCTTTTATGTTACCATTGCATACAGTCAAATTGGTATAAATAGCATTCAAAACGGGCGTATTGTTGTTTTGCTCATCGTTTCACGCGATTTCCTATACTGCATGGTTATTTCTATGGACAAAAAATGCCAAAATGCAAACATTTTTCACTCACAGTTGAAACATTAATTTAAGAAAAGCGATTTGCCATTCTTGATCAGCAATTTAACTTTACCGACAGCGCCAAAACATGTCGATACATGACAATTCTTTGATAAAACGGCTTCCTTTTCAAACTAAATCGGTTTGATCAATCATTATACTTTTATTATACAATGAAAGGAGGCAGCATACACAGTTTTATATGGGGCAACTGAGAGGCTGCCGCTTTAACTCTTTCAGCGCCAGCCAGTTTATCCGTTTGTAAATTCAGTCTCCTTAAATTATTCACACAAAATAGGTTGTTTTGTAATGAGAATAAAGCAAATGATCATACATAGCCATTTATCTAAGATGAAAAACCAAATTCTCCCAACTTGTTTTCAAAAATCTATAGAGACAGTATAGGAGAATTCAGCGATGCGTCATATAACGTGTTTGGGACTGAAAGGGTTAATAGATTATAAAACAAGTTACTATAAACCACCTTTCTTCCTACACAGACCTGGAAATGTTTCGTATCGAATGCCTGGTGACCCATAATTTTTACCGCGCTCGGCACGGGTCCCCTCCGCTGATACTCACCAGCACCCTCACGAATGAGGCGCAATACTGGGCAGAGCGCCTTCTCGTGACGGGGACCACGGAAGACCTCGAGAATTCGCGGATTGGAATCAGCGTCGCGTTCCTGGAGTGGAAGCATGTCAGCGGTATTACGGTGAGTTCACATGTCACTCGTCATCTCTCGTGTAGATGTGTTTAGGTCATTACGCGGTTTGCTATGTCGGAGGTGCCAGAACAAATTGCCCTACAGTAATAAGATTTTAAAAGAACACTAAGGCTGAAATTTGGTCAACAAAGTACTATATACATAAGAACAAATTCAGCCTGACGAGCCAGTTAGATTAACCCTCGGACGACCAAGCTATTTACTGTAACAAACTTGACGCCC
>JAOBYH010631639.1:0-13523 GCA_025403525.1 Umimayanthus kanabou
AATTGCACGGATTAAAGAAAAATACACTGTAAACCAGCCAATCAGAGGCCAGTATTTTTTGTAGGTGTGGAATTAAGGAATAAATATCTTTGCTTTTAATTATCTCCTCTATAGTTCTGCCTGAAAAACACACATTTCTGTCAGAATTCATTGAAAACCATCCTGAATTTAGTAATAGATCTGTTCTCATCTCAAGTTCTTTCATTTCTGGCACAGGATGCATGCCACAACGTCTGTGTTGCTTGAAAGGGTTGTCATAGATATTTTAAAATTTCAAAGTTTCCAACTTTTCCATAGCTTTTACTTTTTCATTAAACCACAATGGATTATTCAGACTCCGTGGCAATCCTGTATGTTCCAGTGCTAAGCAAGGTGATTGATGAATGTGAAGTTACCAGCTTTGGCCTCCATGATAGCTTGGTTGTGAGCTACTGTCTCTTGCTTTTTCTTCCCTCTGTTCTGTCCCTTCGCACAAGATTTAGGCAATCTTTCTTTGTTTAAAAACACGTCTACCACCATGCTTAGGTACTCGCTCCATGTACTGGCTGCTGAGCAGATTGCCCATTAGCCGGCATACCAGTACACCGAACTACCCCCATCAAGATGCTCATCTAAAATCAAGACACCTCAAGTTAGGGTTGCTTTTGCATCTTCCCAATGAATCTAGTGAAAAGAATTAACTGTCATAAATGTTTTCTAAAAACCCCTGTGTTAAGGTTATGACTTACATTGCAGTCTGTGTGGTGTTTTCAGTTATCATTCCGTAACTCTGTCAATATTAGTAATATATACCCATTAACCATGGAAAGTTTACAAAATTCTGTAAATGATAAAAACAATTTTTTGAAAATTGTGATATATACTGAAATTGAGAGTTGTTTCCCACCCAATGCTTTTCAGTAGAGGTTCCAAACTCGATCAAATTTCATTTATGTCGTCAACTGTTGCCTTGTTAAATTCAGCATGGTTTGCTGTCTAAAAAAACAGTTTGTATCGCTATTTGTGCACTCTAAAGTTCTGATGTCATGATTTAAAAAAGTGTCACAGTCATTTATCTCTACTGAACCTGCCACATCAAGTCGCTCTTGCAGTTTCTTGGGGGTTTTTCTCTCATGGCACTGTTTTCCGTCAGGAGGGCCTTGCATTCTTTGTTGGCACAATTAGTAAATAGCGGCTCGGTTTCATCGTCAGTGCTGTCATTTTCATCTGCAATGATACGTCTGGACGTTACAGACGTATTTGATTTTGAATAGTATAGGGTTGTGTTTGGTGTTATACTGTGATGCGGTGTTCCTTGGTGTTAGATTGGTGGTTGGTGGAGGAGTAATCTACTTTTCAACATTTCCAAATATTTGCTTTCTTGGTTGAATTCGAGGACTGATGACATGGTTGGGTGTTGCTACAATTAACAGAATGTCTTCTTTCACTTCTCTTCTACGCACCATCTGTGCTATCTGTACAGGAATGGCTGCTCATTAATTAATGTATGTATGTTTTACCATCACTAATGTTGAACTGATAAAAAAGGCAAAACCTGGACTAAACTAAATTTGAACATCATTAATAAAGACCTAACCTGGCGTCACTCAATTACTAAGTGAAAGTAGCACAACATAAACAAAGTTTCTTTGCACCAACGATAGTAGGTTGAGATTGGTTGAGAACTTTGCCCGAGAAACTTTTTATCAGCTCCCCAGTCTTTTGTTTCGTGGATTTACACAGCTGTGTGATTTGGGTCGCCGTGGGAAACTGAACTGGAATGTTTGATGTTGTTCATGTGGTTAAACACTCTCCCCCTCGACATACAATCCAGTGTAAGCTGGGTCGCCCCACTTAACCTCATATTTTGAACAAGGAGGGATACCGTACGGCCAAGGTCCCAGCCTTTGTTGTACATGTCGAGGCTTGGTGGTAACAGTGGTGGTGGAAACGACACTGGATACTGATTTTGTTGTATCACAACTTTGCTACTCTGTGTTCGTGAATCTTTTGTTGTTAACATGGATCCAGCTTTAGTAGTAGTTAGTTGTTTATTCCCATTGTTTGATTTGAGACGAATGTTTTTAAATTGATATGTTTTTCCATCTTCAACTTTTTCAATAAACGACTGCCACAGTGAGAGCTTCACCGACCCTGTGTTATCAGCAAGCTGACATTCTGCTTCCTTGAGGGTTTCCGTTGGTAGATTTTGGACCACTTCTTTGGCATTTGATAGGTAATTCACCACTTCTTTGACTGTTAACAGTTGTCCTAATTTCAAGTTTTGCAGTCCACCAATGGTGCAAGCTGTAGTTGAACTGACATTTTCATCAGGTTTAAATTCCTTAATTTCATCTATCTCATCAACCACAGCTCCTTTCTGAATAATTATAACCAGTTGCTTTCCTGGTCGTTTTTCACCCAGACGAATATGCTTTAGCTTTAGAAGAGATTTGGACTGTGAAGCTTGTGTAAAACGTTCCACGACACTAGGGGGGAGGGGAGGAGAGGGGTCGAAACACACACACCTCACTGTACCGTTTTGAATGGCACAGTGAAACCATTTGTTGTGACGGTCATTCTTCTTTATTGGTGACACATTGTGTATGTAGCAGTTTACTCCACCTTCGATATATTCTAATTGAAAAGAAACAACATGAAGATAAAAAAATGAAAATAATAAATCATAATAATCATTGTAATATAGTATTTAGTAATCTAATAACATCATTTGTTGTTAACATCTTGAACAGCAAGTTCAGAACAATTACATAATTGAATAATTACAGTAAGTATATCAACCTCAAATTTCAAATTACCAACCTTCCATTGTTACACTAGTGCTATCCGGCCTTGTTTGTTACTGCCAGGAAGAAAGAAAGAATGTTTTAATATCTTTTTTAACTATTTCATTTCCAGTGTTATGGAATGGTATTATTGAACTGCAGTTTAGTCAATTCTAATCAATCCTTTAGTACACTATTGGTCTATGGTATAAAGGTAGCATTAATTGTGTAACAGCATTTCTTATACCTGCAATGTTCCGGGTGCTGCATCAAACTGCATCAAATCCAGTAGCATGTTTCCGCGTTTGAATAGGCCGTCTGCATAGCCGATATTTGCAGAAAGGACTGGTAGATAGCTTCATTGCTGTCAGTTATGGCGATTCCACTCTTGAGGGCATGACTCTGATGAAGCATCGAGTGATGATTCTGCGGGCACTGCTTTCCGTTCTCTGGTCTCATGCATTGTTGATTTTGGCTGTAGTTATCCATTCGGTGTTCTCTTCCAGCTTTTCTCGAGCAGCTAAAACAGACATGGTTAGCCTTGGCAGTATTTATGCGCTCCTCTATGCTGGGGGCTGCAAACGTCTGGCGCTGATCAGGCCAATGCGCTGATACTTTACACAACCAGCATTTTGTCGTTCATTGTCAGCTCTTTTAAAATTGGTTGATATTTGGTCTGGAGGGTGGTCCTACTCTGATTGGGGCTGTAGCAATGAGCAAACGAGCTAAGTCCTCCTGTTTCATATTTAAGGGACTAAGTGTTAGAGAACTAAGTCCACTGGCATCGTTGTTAAGGAACTAATATATAAGAGAGAAATTCAAGAATAGAAACTGTGTTACCAAGTCGTTTATGTTCGTTAAGGCCAAAAGTCTAACTCCCTCTCTATCAAAGACCAGTGGGGTTACCTTGGTTTGTTGTAGTGAAACTTGGTGATAATGCAATGTTTCTTCACACAATATAATCGTGTTGTGTGTCTCGGAGAAGGCAGGTACTCTCCTGGATTATACCTAACAGGATAGTTCCAACGCTGTTTGTGTCGAAGCACAATATCTAGTGGTAAAATAATTGGAGTACGGGGGAATATGAACTGACTTTGCTTGCATTCAGTGGCATTTGGTTTCTCTGTTGAGAAGCCAAGCACTAATGGACAGTTACTATGGTGTACCTCAGTAAAAGGTGATTCAGTGATTGCATCATTACTACTAGCATTGTGGGCCTGTCTTGCAGGCGATCGCCATTGGGTCTTAATATTTCCGCCTTTCTTCCCAGCACCCTGCTTTGCTGTTTCCGCCAGTGTTGATGGTCATGGTGTACGTCTTACACCTTTCTGTACCGTGTGTTTCAGATGTGCAGCAAGTTTGCTAAGCTTCTCCGCAACGCAGAAGCTGTGCTTGCAAATGCTATATATACTTGCAGGACGGACAAGTGCAAGACACATGATCACTGTGGGCAGAACATTCATAGAAGCCTTTCTTGTTGTAACCTTTGGCAGTCACGACTTATTTTGGTGCCCATTTGCATCTAACGTCGGTTGTGTTGAGACGGTTTGTGGCGATTTAAGAAGCTCCAGTGCTTCATTTGAGATAGCAATGGCCACTGTGCTGGATAATGCAGGTGGTTCTTAGAGTTCTTGGCTGATTGTAAGTGTAATTAGTATTGTAATGTTAATTATTATGTATGTACGCAAATAATGGAAAACAATAAATAAAAGTAAAATTAAAAAATAAGAAATGTTGATATCTAAAGAGAACTCTATACATTCTTTTGGTTGTTCGTTCAAGGCGCTTCAAACTCTTATTAGTTTAGCAGCAACTGCGTCCTCTTTAGTCGTGTTGCTGTACTTATCTATGTAATCAGATCGCTTTTGGCTTGTCCAGTTGTACCAGTCTTCTGGGTCAACTCTCATGTGTTTGCTTAGGTCTGACAGTTCATACAGGTCACTCGGTCCATCCTTGGTTTATGCCAGTTCCTCTTTCTGTTTTTGCACAATCTCTTCCTATTACATGATGATGGATTGAATCATTTTTCCAAGCATATTCGATGCCGTCGATGAAATCAAGGTAGCTGAGAAAATCGATCAAACTGCTGACTTTTTATTTCCGATAGAATGAAAACCAAATTACATATACTTGAGCATAAGGCCAAGTAAAAAAAATATATTAGTAAGTTTCCAGTCTGGAAGATCCAAAAAAATGTAGCAGCGGGTGGTTCTTGCTATTTACTATCAGTGTCCTTGATGACTTCCATATCTGTATACTCAAAGATACTTTTATATGCACACAGTTCAAGAAAGCATGGGGCTGGCCCTCCCTGTGCCAATGAAATGGCAGCTATTTCACCACATGTACGAAAACTCCCATTCTGCACATGAAATGTTGAATTAACAGGACTGCCATCTGGAAACAATGTTTTGCCCATTCCTTCTATGATATTTTCAAGGAATTCCAATCCAATTGTACCATCATCAATCCCATCTTCACCGCAGTAGTGAACTCTAAGCAATCAGATTGATAGGGTTTCTTTGCTTGACGTTGCCATATTGTTAGCACCCTTGACAAAGGTGCTGTTCTGCGAATGGCAATATAAAACTTACTTCCTTCCTTATTCAGCCTTAAAGCTGGAGATTCGAGAACATCACTTGTGCTCTTTATAGAAAAGGGATTAGCACTGGCTGGTTCAACCAGTGGAGTAGCACTGGCTGGTTCAACAACTGCTAGAGGAGATGCTGGTTTAACTCTTGGGGTATTGCTGGCTACTTCAAAAGTTTTCCCTAAAAACGAACATTTTAATATGAAAGTGAATGATTCAATACGTGTGCGTGAAGAAGTGGGCTGGAAAATACATGTACATGTAATGATTAGAATTACTGTAGTTTCCCAAATAAATTACAATTAGTGGTTTCAGTATTTTGTGCTAGCCTCGGGGTGGGGATTCTCCAGCCGTCAAAAATTTCTACAGTGTAAATTAGAAACTTCTCAAACACTCCATCAATTCTTCACAATTTTATTATTTGGTATATCAAACTGAAACATTCAGTGAGTACTAATCAAATTATGGTCTGAATTTTTCTGTGGTTTGAAGTTGAATTCATGCTATTTTATGCTAATGAGTCTAAATGTACACAATGATATCATCTGAAATACACCTATATGGCTGCTTGAACATTGGCAATTTATCTGTTTTCCCCATGCAAATATTGTACAACCCATAATTCCTTAGTATGAATGGATTCGCACAACCTTTACTGGCACAGTTGTATGTTATGATTATTAATAATACCTGTTTTGCTTAATATTTCGCCAACTGTGGCATCCAGATTGAAGAAGCTATCTTGATACATATCCTTCAACTCATTCCCATTAACTTGAGGAAATACTTCCTTCAGAGCTCCTAGAGAGAATCTGCTGAGATAAAAAATAGTAGCAAATATCAAACATTTTTCTTTTAATTGTTGTGGTATCGGAAACTGTCCATTGGTACGGATTGATGATGGTACCTATCACAGAGCAGGACATTTTGCAGAAATTAACTTTTGTGATTTTTGTTGGGAATTTGCAAAAACCAATCATAAAAAATGACAAAATCATGCAAAATATGAATCTGTGAAAGTTATCTTCCATTCTTGAACTTAAGGTGAAGCACAGCAGATATTTTAGTTGCCAAACTGTGCATTTAAGCAAGACGTTTTATCCTTTGGTGTATAAGGCAGCTGATGCCCATTTGATGAAAGATTCATATTTATTCTAGATACTTTTCTGGGTTGGCAGTTTTACTCAGTACTTGGGTAGACAAATTCTAGCTGGTATTTTTTGAGCTTGTAAGACTAAAAATTTGCTTTGTGTTCTTTGGCCCCAACACTAAGCCTGGGGTTTTTTAGGAGCCAGTAATGGCCCTCAATGTTGTTCATTTAAGTCCTCATTTGCAAGTCTGTCAATTTTGTACCAGCATATACCCTCCTCCCTCCACCTCCCAAGAACGGCCTAATCGTACATGTTGATGGAGTTGGCAGCAGCATTCTCTTTGTATTTGGTTCTTCATCTCCCTCAATGCCTTCATCATCATCAACTTTTCCTGTCACTTTCACTTTTTTTTCATCCGACAGTTCAGAGTCATTCTCATCATGTCTTTCCACTGAATTCCAAGAATATTCCCATCAAATCTCTGCCACCATTGCTTCCCGCGGCTAACAGATTTTGACCATGTGTTTGCTGTTTTCATTTCTTTCCGAAAATGCTTCTGGCTTGCCGAGGTTGTCCCGCATCCCAAAAGTCCATGTTGTGTCAGGTTTCTCAAGAGGGGTGGAGATGTATAGTAATTGTCCACGTAAACATGGTAACCTTGCTGCCACACTGTGTCAGATCCATAACTACGTCATAGCCAAGGCCATTTCCAGAGGATACTGTCTGGCTTTACCAAGGTAAACATCAAAATTATATGTATAGCCAGTTGATGCGTCGGCAAGAACCCACAGCTTTAGACCCCATTTAGTTGGTTTGTCTTTGTTGTACTGTCTCGTGCCAGATCTATGTTTAGACTTCACCATTCGCTCGTCTACTGCGATTCCTACATCACACTGGAAAAGATCATGGCACAACTTCTTGATGCACTCAATTAGGTGTCGTACTTGTCGTAATTTGTCATCAGGATCCATTCTGGTATGATTCTGGCACATCTAAAAAAAGCCATGAGTGCCCTAAATCTGTCCCTGGAAGGAATCATTCGGCATGCCCGGTTGCCATTGTAGAGTGACGCAGTTGACCAATAATTTCCTTGTCGTTGAAGCTGAACAAAGCCCATGTAAATCAGACAGGCTATGAAACAGTACATTTCCTGGACTTCAACGCTATTCTATCCTTTTTTTGTTTTGGTAGGTTGGAAAATCACTAATGAATTCTTCTGCATATGCATTTGGTAAAATCACAAATACTTTGAACAAGTGTTACCGTGAAGAACATGTTGAAAAATGTGACCTCGTTGTTGAGTTGTGCTGCATCCTGTCTGTTTGGTAATCTAGCTGGGGTCCTGGAGGCCTTCTGGGGGTAAATTTTATGCCAGGACGATATGGATCATTTCCTGTTTATCATTGCTTCCTTTTTCCGTTCCACATTTCGGACAAAATTGAAAGGAAATTTGTAAAGCCTCTCCGCACGTTGAACAAAACATGGCGGAAAAACGTGCGAGCTTCGTAACCATTCCTGCTTAACCACGAACGGTTGAGAGAAACCTGGGACAAATGTGTCGGGAACATTTTGAAATGCGTTTTGGATTTGAAATCTGTTTCGAATTTTGATTTTGGAAAAAACGGTTCGTAGAGTTGAAAATGCGTTCTAAGGCAATGGGAAATGGGTAGTGAACTCGTAATGCTGTTTTCAATTTTGAAACGTGTTTTCGAATTTGGAAATGTGTTTTCGAATTTTGAAACGCGTTTTCGAATTTTGACATGTGTTTTCGAATTTTGAAACGCGTTTTTAATTTTTGTTTTTGTAGTGAGCTCTGTGGGCCACCGTCGTATACCACTGACCAGCAAATCCTGTGGGTCTGCCCCCTGGGGTGCAATATATATGAGCAAAAGTGATATTTTCCCCCACACCCTCGGGTAACAAATATCTGACAATCTCGACAAATGCACCTGGGTTCCTGTGGGTGCCCCGGGGGTGGCCCCCAGGGTGAAGCCGCTGATTGATGCATAAATAATTCAAATGAAAAGGGGGTCAATTGCTCAAAACTTTAAACTCGATGATTACTCTTACGTCCAATGTTGTGTCAAGAGTTCCTAATGTTTAGAGTCTGGTTGGATTAACATCTAATGTATGTATAGCTTTTACAACTGGACCATGATTTCTTTTTTGCAAAATTATAAAATGAAACATTCAAAGTGGATAGAAGTGGAAGTTAATTTGATGGATTCAGTTAACAATTACAGGTATCAAAATTCGGTTTATTAACGTCCTAATTTTATTCCACTTTATTTATAAGTATTGAGTTCTTGTCTAACATCATTTTAATCATATATATAGTTTTTAGAAAACAGCAGAAAAATTCAGTATTTGTATAAAAGCAATTTGTATGGTTACTGGTGCTCTTTAAAGTTCTGATGTCATGATTTGAAAAAGTGTCACAGTGATTTATCTCTACTGTACCTGTCACATCAAGTCGCTCTTCCAGTTTCTTATTTTTTCTCACAAAGCACTGTTTTCTGTCAGGAAGGCCTTGCATTCTTTATTGGCACCATAAGTAAATATTGGCTCAGTTTCACCGTCAGTGCTCTCATTTTCGTCTGCATGATACGTCTAGACGTCACAGACGTATTTGGTTTTGAAGAGTTTGAGGTTGTGTTTAGTGTTCTGCTGTGATGGGGTGTTCGTTGGTGTTGGCTTGGTTGTTGGTGGGGGAGTTACATCTACTCCCACTAAAACAACATTTCCTGGTATTTGCTTTTTTGGTTGAATTGGAGGACTGATGACATGGTTGGGTGTCGCTACAATTGACACATTCTCTTCTTCTTCCACTTCTCTTCTTCGCACCGCCTGTGCTATCCGTGCAGCAATAGCAGCTCATTAATTTATGCACGTGTGTTTTACCATCACTAATGTTGAGCTGATAAAAAAGGCAAAACCAGGACTAAACTAAATTTGAACATCATTAATAAAGACCTAACCTAGCGTCACTCAATTACTGAAAGTAGCACAACATAAACGTAGTTTCTTTGCACCGACGATAGTAGGTCGAGATTGGTTGAGAACTTTGCCCGAGAAACTTATCAGCTCCCCAGTCTTTTGTTTCGTGGATTTACACAGCTGTGTGATTTGGGTCGCCGTGGGGAACTGAACTGGAACGCTTGATGTTGGTCATGTGGTTAAACACACTCCCCCTTGACATACAATCCAGTTTAAGCTGGGTCGCCCCACTTAACCTCATATCTTGAACAAGGAGGGATACCGTACGACCAAGGTCCCTGCCTTTGCTGTACATGTTGAGGCTTGGTGGTAACAGTGGTGGTGGAAACGACACTGGATACTGATTTTGTTGTATCACAACTTTGCTACTCTGTGTGCGTGAATCTTTTGATGTTAACATGGATCCAGCTTTAGTAGTAGTTAGTTGTTTATTCCCATTAGTTGATTTGAGACGAATGTTCTTAAATTGATATGTTTTTCGATCTTCAACTTTTTCAATAAACGACTGCCACTGTGTTATCAGCAAGCTGACATTCTGCTTCCTTGAGGGTTTCTTTGGTAGATCTTTGGACCACTTCTTTTACATTTGATAGGTAATTCACCACTTCTTTGACTGTTAACAGTTGTCCTAGTTTCAAATTTTGCAGTCCACCAATGGTGCAAGCTGTAGTTGAACTGGCATTTTCATCAGGCTTAAATTCCTCAGTTTCATCTATCATCAACCACAGCTCCTTTCTGAATAATTATAACCAGTTGCTTTCCTGGTCGTTTCTCACCCAGATGAATATGCTTTAGCTTTGGAGGATATTTGGACTGTGAAGCTTGTGTAAAACGTTCCACGACACTAGGGGGATGGGGAGGAGAGGGGTCGAAACACACACACCTCACTGTGCCGTTTTGTGTTTGAATGGCACAGTGAAACCATTTGTTGTGATGGTCATTCTTCTTTATTGGTGACACATTGTGTATGTAGCATTTTACTCCACCTTTTATCTGTTTTAATTGAAAAGAAACAACATGAAGATAAAAAAATGAAAATAATAAATCATAATAATCATTGTAATATAGTATTTAGTAATCTAATAACATCATTTGTTGTTAACATCTTGAACAGCAAGTTCAGAACAATTACATAATTGAATAACTACAGTAAGTATATCAACATCAAATTTCAAATTACCAACCTTCCATTGTTACACTAGTCAAATCCGGCCTTGTTTGTTACTGCGAGGAAGAAAGAAATAAAGTTTTAGTATCTTTTTTAACGATTTCATTTTCAGGGTTATGGAATGGTATTATTGAACTGCAATTTAGTCAACTCTAATCAATCATTTAGTACACTTTTGTTACCTTGGTATTAATGTAGCATTAATTATGTAACAGGATTACTTATATCTGCAATCTTCCGGGTGCTGCGTCAAACTGCGTCAAACTGTGTCAAATCCAGCAGCATGTTTCCACGTTAGGCCGTCTGCATAGCCGATATTTGCAGAAAGGAGTGGTAAAAGAGCTTCATTGCTCTCAGTTGCCATGGCGACTCCACTCTTGAGGGCATGACCATGATGAAGCAGCGGGTGATGATTCTGTGTCGCTGCTTTCCGTTCTCTGGTCTCATGCATTGTTGTTTTTGGCTGAGTTATCCATTCGGTGTTCTCTTCCAGCTTTTCTCAAGCACCTAAAACAGACATGGGCGATCAACTGATAGTTTGCCACGCTGGGCGATCAACTGATGGTTTGCCATGCAGGGCGATGAACTGATAGTTTGCCACGCTGGGCGAGACAAGTCAGAGTCCGCCTGAAATAAGCCCCCGACTTTAAAAACAATTTAAGTGTGGACCCTGACTTGTTGATTGTCACTTTAGAAGCAACGATGTGTGTGTGTATTTTATGAAGCGAGGGCAAATAAGCAGAAATAAAACAACCAAAGGACATAAACTCTTTCCAACTCGTAATTGCCAGTTCCACAGCCGCCAAACTTGTGCTTGATGGTGCAGTAATGAAACAACCAAAGGTTATCAACTCTTTCCAACTTGTAATTCCCTGTTGCACAGCCGCCAAACTCATGCTTGATGGTGCAATAGCTAGACCATAATATCCTTTTAAGCATTTGCAGCACATGTGCTGAACTATCGCGACGCAAAAAATAAAAATAAGGACAAAAAAAAGAACGAGGTCGAAACCTCAACTTGGTGCCTCCTGGCCCGAATACAAAGTGACTTTAAAAATATAGCAGCTGAGTGTAAAGTTACCTGTGGTAAAATATTTCATTCACTATATCGCAAAGACTTTTTGTATGAAAACCTTTTTTTGTCTTCTCATCTTTTTCCAGCTCTCTCAGTTGGACTATCTTAACTGCTTGGAGATATTTCCCCACTGAAACAAGTTCAGAGAGTCTTTTTGTCGTATTTCATTTCCAACTTTATTCTCTTGGGCTTGTTTTCACTTTCACATTGATCTCCAAATGATTGGGACCTTGATGTAATTGTAGTCACTAGCATTGACTTTTGCTCTTACCTTTTCAAACAAAAGCTTCCGGTTATTTACAAGGGACCCATAAATTCATGTGCAGCTTTGTTAATTGAATCTTCATACTTTGAGCAATTTCTGATACCATCCTTTCCATAGATCTTACACTTCTCTCCAAGCTCTTGTTGTCTTAATATGTTACTGATCATTTGCATTTGCTACCTGGTAATAAAATAAAGGGATTTTTTTAAATTGAAAGATCAATTTATTTCCCACTTCCTACTTCTTGTGTAAAAATTATCAAGTTTTTAAAACTGACACGCTATGATTTGAATCCACAGCCATTAGATCTTATTGTCCATTTTCAGCAATAAAATAAGTCCTAACCTTACAAACTAAATTTACAAGGACAGGAGGATTCTAATAGGGACGGAAGATTATTAAGTTTGGAGATAAAGTTCTTGACTGTTTCACTGTTCCTGATATCATTTTATTTGGGCTCTTGACAACGAGAAAAAGCGAGGAAGCATTCTTGTCAACATAAAACACGCAAAGAAGAAAAGGACATCTCAGTGGAAACACTAACTGCAACATACTATCAGAACATGGCCATGACAGTGAGAATATATCCTTTAGACACATGTTCAAAATTTGGTACTTTCATGGTACCAACCCACCGATAATTGTCTGTACTCTATCAATACAATTTAAACTAGTAGTAATTACCGATCAGTAAAGTGCGTTCGGTTGGCCACGTTTGTTGTGTATTTGTATGTAACTGTGTAATTACTATTCTACGAGTTTGACTACATACGTTAATCATGTCTGTTGCAACAATACCAAACTTATGGGTTATAGTTTTTAATAACTGTGATATAACAAACTTTTACAACAGTACACAGAGCAGTTCAAAGTTTCTGTAAGTAATCTTCCAACAAATGTGGAACAGAATCTTGCAAACGCATTTCTTTCTCTTTTCCTTGGTGTATTTAATAACAGCATGGTTGGTATTCCTGAGAATACCATAGTCACTGCAAGTAATTCTCAAATGAACGTCAAACAAACAAACATAATAGTATCCAGCAAATGTTTTGCTTTTCTTTCATTGCATGGAGCAGTTCAAAACGTCAAATGTCAATACATCGGAGCAGAATCTTGCAAACGCATTTCTTTCTCTTTTCCTTGGTGTATTTGATAACAGCAACATGGTTGTTTTTCCTTACAGTACCATAGTCATTGCAAGTAACTCTCAAATGAACGTCAAACAAACATAACAGTATCTAGCAAATGTTTTACTTTTCTTTTATGCATACAGCAGTTCAAAGTGTCTGTAAGTAATCTTCTAATAAATGTGAATAAGTCTGGAGCAGAATCTTGCAATGCATTTCTTTCTCTTTTCCTTCATCGTCATCATCATCATAATCTTTATTTATACACGGTAAAAATCATCAGGCATAAAAATAGGAAATTAATTTACATTGAAGGTCATATAAATATATATTTACAAGTTATTAGAATAGCTAAATTTACATATTTAAAGTACACTAATGTAAGTATCATAAAAAATCGAAACATCACTACAATATCTAAACGAGCTAAAATTAATCAAATAAA
>JAOBYH010631750.1:0-32535 GCA_025403525.1 Umimayanthus kanabou
TCTCGTCTCTCTCTCTCTCTCTCACTCTCTCTCTCTCTCTCTCTCTCTCTCTCTCTCTCTCTCTCTGTCCTCGCAAGTGGTACCATTCATGCATCGCGCAAGAGCTAAATGCAATGCACTTCATATAAGGACACTATATCTTCCCCTTACTAAATCATACAACTAGGTATAGTAAAAACAAAACAAAATTTCAAATACAAGCAAAGCTCAAATAACGCTCAGTGTTCATTTGAGTTTCACAACAAAGTCCTTAAAACCAGGTCGGTGATTCTTCACGCTCTGCGGCCTAGGCGCAACTTCATCGCGTTGCGGCGCTTTAGGTGGTGTCAGATCTAGAACTTGCAGTGGATTGCTGTCTAACTGAACACCATCTGGCTCGCTTGGCAGTTCGACTGTTTCAGACATTTCTGGTTCTGGAAGACTTTAGCTCTTGTCTCTCAGGTTCGATGAACTTTTTCACCTGTGCCACATTTCGCACCTTAGTCACTCCTGCATTCTCTAGGATGATGGCATTTCCATTCTTTTGGATGATTATGAAAGGCTCAGGCTCGAAGTTTGGAGTTAATTTGTTGTCACGACTCGTCTGGAGTAGCACTTGGCCACCCCCTTCTACCTCACTTTTCCTTGCTGATCTGGTCTTATCTGCATACTCCTTCTGTCTCAACTTTGCTTTGGAATTTTGTTCTCTCAGGAGTTGTTACCACTGAGCTTCTGTAGCCCGATCACTGGAAATTACAGTTTGGGTAACTTGTCTCGCAGCTTAATTCCTATCAAATAGTAGCTCAGCTGGGAAAGTACCAGTGACTGTGTGTGGGGTTGCTCGGTACTGGAACAAGAAATTCTCCAATGCTTTCTTCCAGTCTCTCCCTTCTAGTTAAGCGATTCTGATGGTTTTGAGAAAGTCTCATTAGAGCGTTATACCTGGCAATTTGTGGCCAACAATGAACACCTTCATTGCGCTCTATTCCGAGGTATTCTAGGAATTCCTCAAATTATCTTGATGTAAAAGGCGGCCCATTATCACTTCGAGCAGGTTTCTGGGAGACCATGTATTGTAAAAATTGCCTCCATGCATCGTATCATATCTTGTGCGTAGGTCTACTGATAGCTCTTACCATGGACCTTGTGGAAGAGGTGTGGTTCTCACTGGCTCTGGGTGTGGTCTGGGACGAACAAGTTGACATGGGTAACAGGCTTTGATCACTTGCTATACTTGTTTATCATGCATGACCACAAGACTTTACCTCTCAATCTAGCCTTAGTCTCATCAAGCTCATCCGTTGATCCCACGGGAAGTCAACTGAGAGCATCTGCTGAATTTAGACGACCGGGAATGTTTGTTATCTGGTACTGGAACTGCTGTAGGTACAGTAAACATCTCTCGATTCTGGCAGATGGAGGCTTTTATCGAGGTCCCAGAACATTGACAAGTGGCTTGTGGTCTGTCCGTATTTCAAAGTCGCTGCCATAAAGGTACAAAGAGAGTCTGTGGCATGCACATCGGACAGCTAGTGCCTCCAGTTCGAATTCTGAGTATCTCCTCTCGATTTTGCTCAGCTTCCCGTTGGCATAACAGATCGTCCAGTAAGTACCGTCTTCCTGTCGCTGTTCTAGTATGGCTCCCAGCCCAACCGGTGATAGGCAAGTCGGGGATCCTTGGAGGTGATATGCCATCACAGGCGCCTGAGCAAGTAGGTCTTTGATTTGCTGGAAAGCCCGATTCTCTCTTGGACCCCATTTCCACTCTGCGTCATTTGCGGTGAGGTCCCACTCTTAAACTCTTAAACAGTTAATCCTAATGGTAAGCAGGATGGGGAGACAGTATCTTAAAGCCCCCTTAGGTCTCCACAATGGACTTGAGATTGTTGCAAAGTTCTCGATGAACTTAGCACAGGACTGGGCTGACCCAGGGACACTCCTCACTTTCGATTTGTTGGTGGGTCGTGGAACATTAGCTATAGCTTCGACTCGTTCTGACGAAAGTTGCAATTCGTCCTCACACAATACGTCACCCGCGAATACTAACTTGTCGACACCGATCTCACACGTATCATAGTTCAGTGTCAGTCCACTCTCTTGGAGTTTGTGTAAGACCCTGTTAGTCCTGTTATGGTTTGGGTCATGCTCTTCGTCATTAACACCGACTACTATCAGGTCATCTTGAAAATTGTACGCTCCGGGACAGTTCTTAAACACGAAGACGCACTATAAAAGGAGCGGTACCTAAGGTACATCTTGTTCAGTTGTCAATCAACCGCCGACGAAGGCGGCTGGCCAGACTCGAGCGGGAAATTTCAAGCGAGCTATCAAAGCTGACGCGCGAAACAAATAAAAATTTCTAAAAAACTTACTTGCTGTGCCTTCGTGTTGTTGGAAGTTTCTTAGTTTCGTTTATTAAATTGTGACAAATAATGAATTCTGCAAAGATGATCGAGGTATGACTACAATATTCGCGAGTTTATAAACGGTTTTCCAGTAATTTTTATCGTTAGTACAGAAGTCGCCAGCGTTTGGTTTCGTCCATTTACTTATTGGCAAGTTGTTGCAGTAATTGTTTCAGGTTTTAGTGTAAACTCGAGTAATTGGAGTCATTTGTATTATATTGTGATGGTGTAATTCGGTCAACTACACTTCCTCTCAATATGGCACTGTCGGCCCGTCTCGTGTCGAGACAAAGACGGACATCTCCGCTACTGGTAGGTCCCTCCACCCTCTCAATGACATCAAGCTTCTCTAACTCTTTTAGTTCGGCTACAATTTTCTCTAGTTGCCAAATGTAGTATTCCGAGTGTATATGTTTATTTGCTTTCAAAAATGGCGTAATTCTCTTTCTCTGTGTTCTCGCAAGTAGCACCCATCATGCATCGCGCATGAGCTAAATACAATGTACTTCATATAACTACAGTAGGTATATGTGTACACCAGCATTATGGATGGCGTCATATTCCGCAAAGATAAAATTGTTAAAATTACCTGTGAAGATCGACATTTGGTTTTAAATCATAAACAAAATTTTCTAAATATTTAATTAGTATATTTTTAAAGAATTCGTCAAAACAACTCAAATATAAAACAAAAAACTAATGATATTATCATTGTCATTAATATTATTACTGTTACCATTATTATTATCATTATTATTGTAGTGATTATAATTATGATTACGATTGTTTTATGCTCTCTGCCATGTATTTCCGGATCTATTTTGCCGTGTCACTAAATATCAGTTTTGTTGTATTGGCTCACTGATACACGCCTTCAAGCTATATTCGGAAAACTAAACAGAAAGCAATTTGTAACTAAGAAACGTGCCGGCTCATAATAGTTTGAAAGTGGGTTTCTTTCGCTTCATTTCAAACTGACCGTTATCCGGAAGTTAAGTAAAACTTCATGAAATGACATTTCGACTATGGGAAGATAAGTGTGACTACACTCTCTTTTTTTATAACAACCATTTTTATAAGAACATGAGGCTGAACAATTGCTCAAAATTTAAGAACACGCTAATAAGAACATACCCGAGGCCGAGGAAAGGCAAAGAACTGACTTTTATAGTTTAGATACTGTATAAAATCATGGAAATAGTTTGTTTCTCGGCTTATGTTTGTCAGTGCAACATCGCCTGCAATGTTGTACATGTACAATATTCTTATTATTATTACTAGTACGTTGCTTTCTTGCCTGCCATGGTAGCGGCTAATTGACATAGCGTATTTATACTCCCGGTTGGTTTGTGCGAATGGAAAATAACAAATGTACAACGAATACTAACAACTATGTTTAAGAACATTTTAAAAACATTTGAGGCTGAAACCCTCAAAATATTTAACAATATTCAGTCTCAGACCAAAAATTAGACGTTCTTATAACATGACTGTATATAAAATGTGTCAGATAATAACCAATTAACGTGATTCAAAAATGCCTTATGATCTGTGTGATATGTAAAACATGGTATGTTTCCTTGAATTTTGAGATCTTTCAGTAACAAATCTTGTTTTGAGTTGCTTGCAACAGTACGTGAATCGATAACAACTTTAGACGACAACGAAAAGCTGATCAGTTTAATATAAAACTCTTTTGTTATCTTTTGTCAACGACAATTTGAAAGTGAGATCCAAGGCTAATGCTTATGCATATTTAAACATCTGTAATCCAGGCTCTTGCTGGTAAAACTTCACATACGTTGTATTCCTTAAATTAATACAATTTATCCAGCTGCAGTTCATGTTTGTTGTGACGTACGGGTAGCGGGAATCGCGTTTAGCTGGGTGTCGAAAAGCCGACAAACACGTGGTCGTAGAACTATCCTTATTTTTTATTAAACCGAACTTACTCAAGAACACGCGATGTAGTTTGTGTGGAAATTCAAGACTTTAATCTTCGCAGGTGGCGCGCAAAATTACAGTTCATCAAGTTCAATTTTCTTGGCTTGAAGACTTCCCCTAAATGAGGAATTCTGATCGAATAAAGAAGCACAAGGAATACGCCCCACAGCGTGCAACAAATTTTGTGTTCAACTTATTGTAATTCCTTTTGTAGTGAGAAAAAAATATTTCGAAGTATTTATTTTTTGGAAACGGTTTTAATGCTATTTATTTGGTCTAACATGACGCTAACTTGATCATATGTACATTGCTTGCTGAGGGCATTCTGATCATGACAGAACAGTCAAAAGATTCGCGTGTTGCCTTTGAATGTTTATACTAAGTTTTCTTATTATCGCACTCTTAAACAACCATTCATAACAGTGTTTTCTAAAATAACTGCACATTAATGAATCCATTTATTTTGTTTTGGCCTTTTTCAGTCTTTTGTACCGCTTTCACCATTATCTCCTATTTTCACAATAGAAAACAAAAATATTTTGTTTTGCATAGATGCTATCGATAACAATCATTTGTTTATCGATAATTCTTGACAAGAGAATTTTATATGGTTTCAGACCTTGTCCACAACACTTTGTTACTGTCATGTGAACTGACAATTACATGAATATTTCAACGGTTTTCTATCTGTATAGATTAGGTACATTAATTATTTACTGATGTCCTGTTAGCAAAAGTGGGCTGATAATCTACTGATTCCATTATCGAAAAAACTGTCTCCCAATATAAATGCAGACCACTCAAATTTAAAGTAAAGAACGTTGAAAAAACGACAATGACTCGATAGCTTTTCACACAACGCCAGACCATACATTAAAGTTTGAATTTGCATTAACTCCAGACACGATTAATTTTCTGTCACAGAACAGTTTAAGTGATGCTTTCAATGTTGATCCCCAAGCTTATAAACGTGTACGGACAGATCAAACTTTTTTTGTAGTTTGCAAAATTTTGGAATTTTTATGCAAGCAAGTCTTGTTACTTGAAATCAAAATATGCCTGTTATGCTAGTTATTCATCTTGTATAATACAAAATGTGACAGAATGGACATTTCGACAAAATAAAACTCACTACTCTAGCTCATTATTTGATTGAAGTTTTATTTTTGTGGTGCCGACAGTAACAAAGGAGAAGACATTCCACGCACTTTTCTGTCTCCAGTTTTGTTTCTGTAAAACACAAACAAACACAAAAATTAGAACTTCAAGCAGTGAAGAAACGTGTAAGAAGCATGTTGGTCAACAAAATTCAAAAATGTCAGTTGTGAGTAAACTCAATCAACTCCAGACAAATAAGTGCGTGAATGTTACCCTCTATAAGTCTTAAAATACAAGAATTTTTTCAAATACAAAAAATAAGTGACATGTTCACCACCTCAGTATACGAAATTACAGCCGTTCTTTTCCAAACAAGTTCATAATGGTGCAACCGTGACCAACCCCTGTACAATAAGCTTTATTACAATTGAAACGGTTATGGACTGTATTTTGTAATGCCCATAATGGCGTAGAAACAATGCAAAATGGTAGCTCTCAAAAATTGTTCAAGTCAAAGGCATAGCATTGAATAAACTGGTCGTCTTCACCTTCATCTTCGTCGTTTTCGAGAAACAATTATTTTTTGTGTTCAGAAGTGGTTCCTTCATTCAAATCGTTATAAAGGGTCTCAGTGACTTATATTCCACTAATATACTATGACGCCAAATTTAAAATGAATTCGATTTTAAAGAAAGGTTCGATTTCCGTCAAAAAATTGTACCGAGGGATTTTTCTGTAACAAAACCCGACCGAATAATGCCACACGTAAACATCATCACTATTGAAGGAACCTACTACAATAATAGTAACAAGAAGTCAAGACATGTATCTACATGTATAGGCTATAATGCTCACAGGGGCAAACAAAACCAAAAACTCAGTAAAAGAGCAAGCAGCTATTTTAGTTTGACTTTTCCGTTTTGTAATATACCAATCCGAAAGTGAAATACAATTGAAAAGAACGAAGTTGGAAGGAGAAAGGTTAATTTTCTAAAGTTGAGAGCGCAAGGAAAGTTGACATTTTGTGGGCTTTGTGACTGACAGTGAAAAAAGATCAGATATTGGTAGTTGGGAAGGGCAACAAACATATTTTTAAGTTGAGATATTTTTAAGTTGAGATGTAATCTAATAAAATTACAGAACAGTAGCGATGGACACTTGCTCATTTGCCCCAAAAGCAGCATAAAAAATGTGTGAATGTTATGAAATAATGAATGTTTATGTAGAAAACAATTAAAAGGCCAGAAGGCTCAGCATGCTGATGTATGTACCGGCATAACACAGTCCAAGTCAAGACAAAACAATCAGTGATAAAGTTTTGAAAACTCATAGATCGAACCGTAATTGATCAAATTTATCTATCTATTGATTTGTTAAGGAAAAAAAGCAACTCAATGATAGCAATGAAAAGTAGCCGAGTGGTTTCTTTGTGGTTTTCTACTTGGTATTACTTCAATCGGCGGGTTTATAGCTCACAGTTTCAGTTCTAATTACATCCATGCACCGAGAGAAATTACCACATGTAATTACTAGGAACTGCCGGAATGAGCGAATGCTACTGGAACTGGGCACGATTTTATTTTCTTGCTACTATCATTACTATTTTTTTTACGAAAGTTCGGTGAAAAACATTGAAAATTAACTTTGAAGTAAGGTACAGCAGCATAGAAGATCATGCTTGCCTTTCTTAAAAAAGTCGATAAGGCAATTTATGTTCACAGAATAGCTATAAAAGCCAATACACCTCAACCTACTTCTTTCGCTTTAGCACAGTTTAACACTGACGATTATTATAAGTTTTGATCAAGTACTGTTAACGATCAGTATAATCACTCTTCAATAGTATAGTTCTTCCCATCCAGACTGAGCAAACCTAGAAACTCTCTTTCAACCGGCCGAACAAAAATACTGGTTCATACAGAAGCCTCTAGAGTGCTTTTTTCACAGTTATCTATGGTCAAAGTATGTTAAGCATTGCCAATGGCCGAAGAAAGAGTAAAATGCTTCATGATTCGATATTTTCACTGTTAAAATCGCTCGCTCGGCTTCCTTTAAATATCAGTGATTCAAATGGAAACGATAACATGAAATGCTCTCCTGCAAGACACGGAGTTGTGCGAAAGACTGGAATATATTCCTCTAACATGAAAGATACGTTTGTACAGTACTCTGCCTTGCTGTATAGAGCATGCTAAGTTCAGGGACCAAGAAATGAACGTGTATATGCAAATATATACAGCTTCACAATCTTTGTTGAACATTGGCTTTTGCAAATATGTCACAGATAATAGAAATCCTTCTTTTTGACGTGGCATTTCTTGCCTTTGTTGCGTTATCCACAAAAATAATTCGAACTAGCGTTCAACTAATACGGGAGTTTAAACGTCAGCTTTTGAGATTTATTGCTATGTGGTTACGTGATTATCATGTTAAGAGTGTTTCACTGAAGTCGATTTATAATAAAGCTTCACTTCAGTATCACGAGATTGCTTTTAGCGTGTCAGTCAGCTGCTTGTCCACGTACAGTGACTCAAACAAAATTTCCTAACGCAGAATAGTGCGACTGACTGGAGCAACACTTTGTATCTGAATATTTAGAATTGCGTTTTAAAGATGAGATAGTCCTTTTACCAAAAAGTGACTTGAGAATTTGTACACAAAGCATGTAAAGTAAAGACTAGTCAAAAATGATATGCAACGACAGTATACACCCGATTGCTGTCAATGTGGTCGGCATGGCTTTGATTACAGGAACAGTTTGCATTTTAGATTATCTTTGCATAGAAAAGGCGGCAAAGAGATCGTAAATAGTAGCGATTAATTTAGCGGTCTTATTTAAAATCTACCGAGAGTTCGAGGTGAGTTAAAGTAAGTTAAGCGTTTGGCCCGTACGCATGTTTACGGCACTCCTTTACAAAGATGGAGTTGCTCAACAGTCAATGTACCTGCTCATCGCCCCTGGAGCGACAACACCGACTTGGATTACCAAAATTTATTCACTTGGGCAAAAGAAATACTCCTGACTACATTGATGAAAAACGAAAGCGACTCTTTGCGTCGGTTCAAGAGATTCCTGTAAGCTATGAGAGTTGTTCACTGAAGTTCATCTATCTTAGTTAGTGTGTACATACTGCTAGCTGTTGTACGGTCCAATTTACGCTTATAGAAAGAGCAGCCGGACAGGTTGGGAGCGGCCACCCAATCAGTGTGAAAAGAACTGTGCAATTTGCACTATAGTAGGTTACAAAATGTTGAGCCTGCTGGGCTAAGAAATTCTCACCACGGCTCGTTTTATTAGCCGGCGACCCGTGGTACAGTGGTGCTAAAGCAACAATGTCCCTCTTTCAAGAAGCAGTTCTTCCACAGATCTTTATTTCTACATTTGATGAAATAGAAAAGTTGGTAAGTGAGTCGAGGATATTGTTTGTTTTGGAAAAATAGAGGTTCAGCTCAAGATTACCCGATTTTAGGATAAGCATTTCTTATTTTCACCAGCCTGTTATTAGTATAGATGCTAAAAAAGAAACACGCATAGTGAATGCTCCGATGTAATTTGGTTGAACTGTGCAGTTACCATTCCAGTTTAATAATGTCATTTTCGACAATTTCAAGTACAGGGCAACTAAACTTCATTATTAGCATTTTTTCTTTCAGTGTTCTAATCTTATGCGTTCAGCTAGTTGACATCTGTGCCTGTGCATGCATCTTTTTTGAAAAAAGTTTTGAAAACTTTTAAAAAACTTAGCTAATGCAAATTCTTTATGACAGTACTTGTCTTTGCCCTTAGATCTTTTGCTTTTATAAAGAATGATGAAAGGAATGAGAAGGGCACGTCAAAATATTTAAAATCGTCTTAAAAGCTAGTGTAAACAGAACTGAAACTTTCATAAATAATAAGGCTTCATAAACACGTCTTTCTGCGAACCGAATATACTTTTCAGAACATGCTTGATTATGTTATACATATAGGTATATGCTAGTCTTGAAATGCTCTTACGCTACTGAATGTCTGCGAGTTAACAGTTCCGTTGACGTTTTACAAGCAAAACATAATGTAACTTCGCTGATTTTGATGGGGAATATGTTGAATTGCATTAGGCTTTCTACTCTTGGAGATCCCTTTGTACTTCTAATGTTTTGTGCATAACGAAAACTTGTCAAGTTTCCTACTGAAGACGGTACAAATACAAACTTCACTTGTAAGCTGGCGTGTATGATGGCCAAGCCAGAAGAAATGGTTTTGGTCACGGTATACAAAAGTCGTTTCAGTACAACAACTCTTAAAAACAATACCAATTGTAATTATCAAAGAAAACAGTATATTGGACATTGTGTGAAATGGATTCTTAAACGATTTTTTAGTGTACCAGACTTAAAACACAGGTTTGGAATACAATGAGAGGATTAAGAAAGCTTTAATATGTACCATTTACCTCGCTTTACTGTTTGTCCCGGAAGGATATGCACGCGATGCTTTCTGCAATTGCAAGTGGATTAGTCAGGCTTGCTCCGCCATCTTGTTTCGTTTTCGACCACTAACATGGCCCAAACTAAGAATTCCCCAAGGTTTTGCCAAAGGCAAAAAAGTGTTGTTTGAAACATAAGGTTGAAGGAAAAACGAAGTACCCTCGTGGTGCTCAAGGCATGTTTGATTTGATTTTTCAAGATGCTGGTTATTTTACTGGCATGTTAATCTGACAGGCAGATAGCGACATTTCAAAGAGTTTTTCGACAGGTCCACTTTTCTTTAGGTTTCGACAAGCTGCTCGTGCTATCAAGTAACCTTTTGATTAAGGGTATCTTTGCCGGCAACTTACTTGGCAACTGTCATGACTGTAGCTGAAAACAGTGGTGACAACACTGAACATATTGCAACTGTAATTGCATTTATTTCTAATCCACATAAGTAGAACAAATCGACACCATGTTCAGAAAGACAGTTGTGTTGCCCGAGTACTTTGGGCATCGAGGAATTCTGGCTACAATGTACGTGACAGTCACAAGTCTGCGGTTTTTACAAACATCTTTAAGTTTGCTATCTATCACAAGAGCCAACGTAAGATGTATTTCTTTTCTCGTGAGAGAGATATTGATAAGTCAGTGTTAGCCTTGGTAAACAAGAGTGAAATCAACGTACGTGTTGCTGAGTTGAATGAAATTTCTCTCTTTGACTTTGAGTTTGAGCGGCCGACGGATAAAAGTTTAAAACTGATTATTTCAACTGGCGTTAGCTGCTGCACAACATAAGTTTTATTTCTCAGAAGGAATAAGTACAGGATTTGAGGAGATCTATTAAAAAAACCCGCTTAAACATGTTTTTATAGGCTTTGTAAATTTTGGGACATCGCTTTATGAGTAATGCATACGCAAATTTATAAGAGCACAAACCACACTAGACATGGCGGCGTATGTTTGCTCGAGGAGACGTGAATAGATCGTCCAATCCCGCCTCAAAACACGGGCTCCAAGGAATTCACATGTTATCCTCTCTGGTTAAAAACTTATCATGGGTAAGTTTAAGTACTTATAGTTTTGTGTAACTAGTTGACTAAATCAAATAAGTCGGCCCGTTGAAAATTAAAAGAAACCAAACGCTTAATGCTAACGACGAGATATCCGTTTCAAAACTTGTAAGTTACGATTCATTTTTCTAGCACACCGATGCATAACCTCACATAACAGCTGTCCAGTTCGATTCTGAAGTACTTTATTAAACAACGAGCTTTTCAAAGCTATTTTATTGTAGACACAAAAGTCAAATCGCCAAAGAATTGTGTCAAAATGGTGTTAAAATCTTCTTCATGTCATGCAAACACACACGGCGGCGAGCACGTATATTTTATCTATCTACATATAAGACTAATACTCGATTGCAAAATTGAAACACACAAAAGGGGATAATTGTTATGACATCGAAAGCAGATAGCTTTAGCTTTCTTTGAGAAAAGCAAGCCTGACATCAAAATGGCCGAACAAGAACGACAAGTGTTGACAGTCAAAAACCACGCGAAATTACTTCGCGTTGGAAAGCAATTATAAAAGATTTATAATGTCGAAGGCACAGCTACTGATATTCGCATGACCAGTACAATACCAGAACGTTTGACACCGGCTTACTAACAAGAAAGCACAGCACAAAGTACGATTCGCAATGTTCATAAAAACGGCAAAATCAAACAAAAGCTTCAAGCGAAGACGCGTAATTTTAACTTCATGTCTTGACTCACGAGTGTAGACAGGTCAACTTGGGAAAGGCGGGGATGTTTTATTATCTGGTATTTCAGACTTTATTACATGAAAGTTACATTTTCTTAGAAGATTGTAAGGTGACAAGGAAAAAAGGAATTAAAAGAAACTTATTACCCACTAGTTACATCAGAAATCTCTTTAGTTGGGCCATTTCTTCTATCTGCCAAAACGTTTATAAAAATATAGACTCAGCAGTTTAAAATTTTATCGTCTCCAGTTTTCACACTCACGTTTATTATTGCAGTTCAACACTAAGCTCTTTTTAAATAGCAAGTTTACTTGTCGGCGGGAAAGACACTTAGATATATTGGCTTGTTCACAGCGTACGGCCGTTTAAAAGTTGTACTTTGTGAATTCGGATTGAATTACGAGCCGGATAGCCGAGTCACTGTCAGAGGGCACAAAATATTAATAATACTATAGGTTCAAATGTTCAATATTCACAGGTATAAATAATTCTTAATAAAAATGTCGTCCTTTAAGGCTTTATATAGTATGGTCTCTTATTGAGGTCTAAGGGATATCTGAAACGGTTTTATATACTAATAGTAATACTGATAGAATCCTATCGGCCAAGAAACTAATGTAGGAGCTACATTTTTATAACTGCTGGGTGAGAGGAGTATATCCCCACAAATTGCTATGTCTAATATTAAACAGCTACAATATCAAATGGTCTTGGCCGTGTACATGTTTTCAGTTCGCTATAACATCACATTGTGTTGTCTTTTTTGATGTCATAGAAGGACATGCGAAGATAACAAAACCATTGCATTTATTTTGGTGTTCCTATGTAAAAGCAAATAGATTGTACGAACTGACTGTACTAAAAATGCATAATACTGGTTGAGAAGTCTACTTCTAGAAAGGAAACTGTTATACCCACTTAGTTGAGAGCCTTTCTAGAGAACACAGAAAATTCAATAAATGTTTGGTTCTTTTATTACTGTTTAATGTTTGTTTCACTTCCTGATGAGGTAAATACGTGTATTTTTAGGCAGCGATCTATTGCGGTGTAATACGAGTACTGGAAATGGCTGTAATTCTGCAGACTTCGTGTCTACTCTCACAGTTATCATCTCGACTGTCTGCAAACATCTTTGCCCGCGCTTTCTTTTTGCTTTCTTTTCAGTGCAAAGTTTACTGAACCAGGGGGGGAAACTATCAGTCTATTCTTTTGTTTTAGTTTTTATTTAAGAAGGGATGCGCGCTTATAAGCTGCTGTTTTATGTTTTAAAAGGCAACGCGAAACTGAAAGGCACTCGGTGTCAGTGCATATCAGCCCGTTTTTGAGTGGTTCTATTTTAGGATTCCACGCTTGAAAGTTCACGTATTGCTTGACTGGGCCCAGTTCTTAATCGTAATTACTGGGTAGAAAATAGAACCTCTTATAAGATAGTGTTAACTCAACCTGTTTTCAATTTTAATTTCGCTCTCAGGATGGGATTAAAGTGTCATGCTCGAGAAAGTTGAAGGGCAACAGGAAAGCCATTAAAATGCTGATAATAAAGCGTGCACGGCCGACACTGATGCCCTTTACACCTCATGTCCGCGAAAGATTATTACACCAGCAGCTCAAAATTTAATACCAGATTTACGGCGACCAGCCAAAAATCTGTTTCTTGACAATTCTATGAGAACACCCAAGCCGATGGTAATTTTAAACCGCTGAGAACTGAATTCAGCATGTTCGAAGAAGTTGCCCTCCAGTCGACCTCGTTTACATGCTTACTGATTGAGTTCAGTCAGTTTTGGCATTTGGGTATTTGTTGAACCGAAAGTAAATTTGTGATCGATCGCGCAACACAAGGAAAACTGTTATTTTAGAAATGCATCAAGTGAAGCTAGCTGAACCGAGGGCAGGTAGGTTTGACAACAATAGACTAAACAGATGTTGAGTTTACCAGTCAATGACAGTCTTGTTTTCAAAACATGTCGCTTCACTGCATGTCAAGATAGATCATAGAATGGTCAATTTTATGCCCTGTCGAATACCGACTGCTCATTCACTGCGTAGTCGCTCAGTGTTTCTATCCACTATTTGTAGCATTTTAGCCGGCGATCAATTAGAAAAGTGGCATATTGTTGAAGGGATTATTTGCTCAATTTGTCAGAGCACCGTCTGTGACCGAAGCAAGCATAAACAACTGAAGGTGAAAGACTGTCGGAATATTTGTACCGAGATTGATACTATAGCTGTTGTACATGTACAGTTTGAAGGATATCATAAATTGTTCCTGCGAAAATCACTTGTGAAATGAAAGACTTTGATATTATTACAAGGAACACTGGGAAAAACCGAATATGAACAGAAGGAAAATTGTAAACGAATGGTGTACATCTTAGCTTGTTTACAATGCTTTCTTTTGATATTTGTAATAATAGTTTGCCGACTCAAGGCACACGATATGATGAAAATTTATAAGTGAATAGTATTGTCAGCTATATATTATATGGACATGGTAGTTTCGTTGTCGAAACTGCCAAGATTGCAGTTAAAGCTTGGCAGATAAACCCCCGAGGCAAGGGATCATTCAAGATGGCCGTCTAGATTATGGCAGAAGGAACTATATCTGGGCAGTCATTCCTTCAGTTGTAATAATTTTAAGTCAATTGTATTTATTAGTCATTTTAACATGCAAGCCCAACAAATTTTTAAAGATACTGAAATTCTAATACTTCCATGTTTGCGCGATTCGGCAAGCCCCTAAAAGTTACAGTGATAATACAGTAATAATTTTTGTGTTGCACTGAGACAGAGCTTGGCACATCTTCGTTGCTGCTGCAAAACCGAAGGGCCCGAAATAAAACTAAAAGTAAAAGCTTGCACTCTTTCTCTTTTCCTGTTGTGGAGCTACAAAAATACGGTGCACAATCCAAAATGCTTCTTAACTGGTAGAGGGTAACTATGCTATGCTTGGCTTTGATCGATAAACATCGCTTTGAGTTCATCTGATATTCCAAATATTATCAAGGAAGGAAGTATACCTTTTCATATTTGGATGTCAGCCCATTTCTGATACGTTCGAGTGACTGATTGTGGCATTCTTTAACAGATACCTCCGCCACCAGAAAAAAAAGATAGATTGTGTTGTGTTATCAAGCAAACACAACACACCACTTTTAATACCCCACTGAGCTGAAGAAAAGCACGACATGAAAACATTGACACTGTGAAACGATTTCATGTATTTGTATTTTCAAACAACACATCTAATACTGGCTCCGGCCCGAGGTACAGTAACACTAACATATTTTACTTTCAGTTTAGTTCAACTTCGTTCTCTCGCTCGTGGATCCGTGTTATCAAAGACATACAGACAGCTATAATACATATCGGATATTATAATAAATGCTTTGGCGGTTTACAATCTTTGAGAAGTCACTTACGGAGGCTGAAAAACACTTCAATTTATTTCGCTTCAGCTGCTATCTACGTCCGATATTTTCTGATAAAGAATTAAAATAATTTGAACTAAAACAAAAATGAATCATTAGTAAAGCTGTTTCCTAAAACGTCTATTAAATAATTCCATGAATGATGAAAATTCACAAGAAATTCTGTTAATTTAAATTAATTACATAATGCTGTGTCGATTGCAGACTGGGTCAGTCAAGAAATTTCAAAACAATAATATTTCAGTCCACCGTTATAATACTAAGATGCGTGACACGAAGCGGATCCACTGACCCTGTTGTAATTGCGGGTTCAACTCAAATGTCATTCCTGTTAGCTGTACCCTGTCAATAAGTTCACGTCTAATGGCGCAACAGTTATCACTATATCATTTTCTTTCATGACTGCTTTCAAGTTCCTGATTTCTGACATTCACGGCTAATACTGCTGTTGAACAAGCCTGAAGACATTTTCGACACTAAGACGTTTAAGAAGACTTATCATTTGATCCCTCGTGCAGGGAATGTTTCACCGCTACTAAACAGTTCTCAAATCAATGTCGAGGCGGGCTTAAGTCTTACGCAAACAAAATCAAACATCGTACTAATTGCAATTTCACGAGAGCCCAAACAGCTTTTTTTCAACACCAAGATGTAAACATTTCTACCATATTTCAATGCGGTTTTTCTATCTTTCTTATCGTGTGAGTCAGTTCTCCTCCCAAAGACCGCGTCTTCAATAATTCAGATCAAAGTCATTCTTGTGTTTACCGTTCCATGACAGAGAATAAAGAGTGGCCTTGCGCATGGTACCAGTAGTGACATTTGAATGATTCACCGAAACTATTAAAGCTATATATAAAGAGCGCAGGGGCAACATGTTGCTGTTAGAAGCAAGGCCATACAGATCTCATTAGTATATGTCAAGGAACATGAAGGGTTTTCACCAACTACGACAGTTTCTTGACTAAATGCTGAAAAGTTTAACAACAAACTGACAATCTGCCTTGGGTTTTTCGCGAAGCGCCACTCAACTCATTCACTCTAACGGTGATAGATCACGAACCAGAACTGTTGAGTAACGACATTTGTTTTGGTATAAAATCTGACGACAGCACACATCTTTGAGACTGAAGGCTCTACTGATTTATTTTCTGATACAAAAGTGGCACTGAATTGTGACTCGAAGCACCATAAATTGTAGCTCCATTCTAGAGAGTTAATATGAATGCTCATTTCAATCCCAAATTGGATATTCCCGCACTGGCAAAAACATCTGTTGGCGAGATCGGGGTCGCAAAAAATCTAAAAAGCTTATTCTTTTATGATTAGGTTTAAAACTTGGTCGCAAAGCGAATTGGCTTGGTTTTGAGATTTTTCTCTGTTCCGAAGAACGATGAACATGGCTCCAAGCTGACTGATCTCTTGGTTCCGCGCCACATGTAGGTGGGGAAGAGAGTCTCCGGTTTCATTTTAGTATGTTCGCAATTTTCTCCAATTTTGGTTATCTGGCAATGATTTTAATCTATTCTACAACCGGTAAATATTTCACAACTCTGTTACCTTTTTTCGTTCTTGTGTTCAACCTCTTAGATGTTTTCCCGTCCTTTCAAAAATACTGATAAAGATTTTGCAAACATAGTGAAGACAAAACCAGACACTTGCGTAAACATTACGCAGTCACGGTTTGGTCGATGTCTGATTGTAAATCTACAACTTGTTTGTAGCTCGAACTACCAGATCACGAAAACCCGCAAGACTTAACATCATTTAATGACAATGAAATTCACACTGAGGACTGTCAAGTTTGCTATTTTGTATGGTTTCAAGAGTGTTCAATCGGACATGTTGTCGTTTGCGGGGTGTCGTAGTTCTCCGCCCAACTGTCAGACTTGACAAAAGGAGTCGCGTTTCATCGTTATCAGGGAGACAAGGAAATTGATAACGAAACACAATCCGTCAAAGGTACTTCCAAACTACAACAAATTTTTAATAGACGCGGTCTGATGTACAGAAACCGAAAGCTGCTTCCTCGCGGCTGTACAACGTTATGGATTTGACCACTGTTACGCACGTTCATGTCAGCTGTATTTGTGTTTTTAACACGTTTATTAAAGTTCGTTTTGCGTTGTTTTGGAAAGCTCAACCCAAGGAGAAACATTACAAAGCCAATTAACAGCAGGTGTTAGAAAGCTGTCAATCAGTAGAATACAATGGGTTGTTTTACATACTTCCCAGCATTTCACGACATTTATAAATTGTTTTGTGTTCAGATTAAATGGGGGTGTGAAATGTCGGGCAGATAAGCACGAAATCTTTGCAGGCATTGCTTCAAGTCAAATCCACCTTCTATTCACTAGTGTTTATTATTAATTTTCAAATTGCTGTAGATTACTTTGTTGTATGTTTTGAAAAGATCGACACGCCCCGGGTGCTGTGCAAAGAACCGTGATGGGTGAAACAATAAAGATTGAAATGTTTAGACACATTATTTAGCCTGACGATTCTCCCGCCCTCTGATTGGCTACTATCACTAATTGGTTGCACCACGTCTTATTAAAAAGTGGCTGGTTTTTATAGCACTGAGCTAGAGAATTAACTGCGAGTGTTTCACGTACTCAAACGAAATCGTTGTCTTGAAAGCATCGTAAGTGTCTGAGAGTCGCTATATATTAAATGTATAGAATATCCTTCCTGTATTAAATTCTCGGCCCTTCAGACTCTCGCAGTCATTGGTAATTTTCCGGTAAAGCTGAAAAGCTTTCTGATCGACAGCTAAATTCTCCATCCGGACTAAGTGACAAGATCTATGGAGATTTTGACTTGTGATTGACAGAGCTGTGACCAAAAGCCACGAGACAGGCTTGACAATTCGTTACTGGTTGTGTTGACGGCCAAAACATCTTTTCCTTACATTCGGTTGACGGGTTGTAAGTTTAGAAAGCTATCCAACTGTGTTAGCACCAAAGCGATTGTCAGTATTCGGGATTAAACATTCACTGCAATTGTACGATAACGACTTTGCATACGGCGATTTCAATCACAACGTGGAACAACATCAGCTCTTTCGAACTGTATGGCGCAACGGGTCAGTGAGCTATACGGGCCTGCAAGCTCGGTGCCTTGTGATATGTGTGCATATTTCCCGAGATTGTTTAGAAATGCACGATCGTTTGATTTTAATATACAATGTGACTATTTGTAACAGCTGACAGAAGCGTTTTACTTTTCAGCCATACGATGATGTCGGATCCTTCGCTGGAATGGAAGGGCCAACTTCGATATATGATCACACTAGGAATTCGTCTGCGGGTCAAATGCAGCCACACATGAATCACACGAGCGTGAGCTCAGCGTACCATCACCCTCCTTCTGTCTCCGCGTCCGTTATGAGCACTGTGTCTGATATACATAAGAGAGATAAGGAGTTAATATATGGGTAGGTACACTTTAGGTGCTGCAATTTACTTGTCAGTCTTACCTGCAAACTCTAACTGACTTGCTTGATCAGGCCCCGTGTGTAATAACTGCCATACAATGACGATAATTATTAAAACGAAGCTTGGAGGTGTGAAACAATTCATATTCAAACACGATCAACTCAATGGAGCAGCGGCTGCAGAGCTGCTACTCAACCGTGGCCACAGTCACATCACACATATTCGCGCATGTTATCTTTCCCTCCCGCGACTTTAACCCACGAGGACGCAAGCTAATCGATGGACTAGGAAAGTAAATTAGACATTGTTCATTTGTACCTCGTGCTTTCTATCAGGCATCCTCTCTTCCCCTTGCTGGCTCTCATCTTCGAAAAGTGCGAACTGGCAACATGTACTCCACGCGAGCCTGGTGCTGTCGGTGGAGATGTATGCTCATCTGCGTCCTTCAACGAAGATATATCAGCATTCTCAAAACAGGTTTGTCGAGCCGTTAATATTTTCTCTCCGGGCTAGGGATGTAGTCGTAGCTTTTTACAAACTTACTATTTCCACATCCAGACCGCTGGATATTTCAGCTGGTGTCTTTCCTAGTCTGACGTTATGCTCTGAACCTGTTCTGTAGTATTTCGAATCACGTTTGTGTAAAGCTTTTGTCTGTGGAATAACATTCGCACTGCTATTATCTCTTACAGTTTAGGGGTGACAAGACCATTTTCTCCTCAAACCACGAAGTCGATAGCTTGGTAAGTGTTGTTTTATCTTATAAAACCCACAAGCTTTCAGCTTTGTGTGTGGACGTATTAAAATATTAATACAAACCCCGTTGATTGAATTTAAATAACACAAATAGTGCCACATGCTTTTGGCCTACGTATATAAGCTGGTTTCGACACTGAGGAGCCAGTGCGATGTTTTATTGCCATGAAGTTCCCAATATTTTCACTCATTCTCTGTTTATCTTCCTTACACTTTCGTACATAGATGATTCAGTCGATTCAAGTTCTTCGATTTCACTTACTGGAGCTTGAGAAGGTAAGCCGCATCTAAAACTGTCTCAATGTTTATTCGATTAAGTCGATTGTAAAACTGCTAACCATTCACTGACCCATCACTCCTCCTATTTTAAATCTAATAAAACAAACGCCAGGATCGTAGGTTCAACATATTCGCTCTGCACTTTGCTCTCTGTGTATATAAAACTCTCCAGACAAATTTCAGACGAGAATTTGCATAATGCATAAATTAACGTTATCTTTAGATAGAAATTTAATCTCGCCCTGTCACTTGCTTTTATTCGTTGGATTTCAAAGGTATTTCTCTGTGCTAATACAACAGTTAACTATAAATTGGAAGGCATCCCAGGCGAAAAATTGCTTAATTTGTTCTTAAACTTCGCCTCTTAGGTGCACGAGCTGTGCGATAATTTTTGTAAGCGCTACATTGCCTGTCTAAAAGGCAAAATGCCCATTGACTTGGTGATGGATGAAAAGGAAGGGGGGAGCAAGGGTAAAGGGGATGATGATGGTACCCCAGGAAGCCCACTGGAGGACACCTTACAGGTACTGCACGCCACCGTTGTAAGTACTCCTTTCCTGTTGTTCAGTCAGTCCGCCGCCACGCCAGCGCTCGATTCTCTCCCGTCTCTGCTGCGTGTAACTGGGAGGTAAGCTGCACCTCAAAGGTGTAAATTTCTCTCACAACATCAAATTATCTCCTAAGTGGATGAAAGGCTATTAAGACGAGTGATACCAGCTTTTTAAGCTCTCAAAATCGCGAGATAGGCTGCCCCAGTAGAAGTATTATCCCTCGCAGAGACTTAAACACGAGCTGCGCGCGATTTCCCTATTTATAACATCTCCCGTCGCGTTGTTTTCTAAACTGGCCATTGTTTGTTAACTTCACCATTCTTTTCTTTGCTAAGTAGTCCCAATGGCGCGGTTTATGTGTATGGGACATGCGAATAAACCGTCACAAAGCAACTCGTAAAAGTCACTTTTGAACACCTAAGGTATTAAATAAGACACTTAATATGCTGTTGTGTTTTGTCAACCTGTTACAGTTTTTATTGCGTTTCGACAGTTCGTTTGGCGGGTTGACGTGTTGAAACAGTTCTTTCGCGCCCTAGAAGTGAAGCATTTATCTAAGATCAAATTCACACCTCTTGTTTTTTCTGACAGAAACTTAAAAAACAATCGTGTTTTAGCTGTCTTCGCTTCGCGCTCACGCTCGGCCTTTGATGCGTTTAACTTGCATTTTTAAATATATTGAGAAATTAGCGAAACTGGTAGTTCACTTGCAGGCTCTAGATTAACTGGGCTTCAACACACGAGGGGAGTAACAGATAAAGTTCGAGCAATTAGCGCGTTGCGTTGCGTGGATAATATGCTCACCATTCTGTAAATGTAATCACTGATGACAAAAAGTAGGTTATATGTCGCAATTTTTGCACCTCTAGCTTTACTTTTTCTATTCACTTTCTGTCATCATTCTGAATAGATTTCAATTGTTCAGGTTGTGTTAGGACGATAACGACAGAACAATTCACGCGATCCTCGAATGTTCAAGTTGTATGTAAATTATCCCAACAGGCTGCAAGTCAACAGAATTGGAATTCAGCACCACCAAACGAAAATACCAACTCGGGGCAAAATGTGCAATCCCCCACCCAACCACCCTCAAATTCGGCCCTCGAAGGGCCAGAAACTCCGGAAGGTAAGAATCGAGTTGGCTTTATTAGAAGCGACAGTTCCATCACTTCTTTATTAAATTGTTTCCGTCTTGGATGTCTTTTTAATAATGTCTTCAATAATATATCACTAAAGAAGAATTTATCTATGGCACTGTTTTATCAAGCTTTTATTATGCTAAACATGTAGCTTTTCCTTTTGTGTTAATCCACGTTTGCGATTATATAAAGAGTGAAAGTGAATAGTGAAATTATTGGTTCAGAAATGCGTTTATTCTTCGGGGCTTTTATTGAGTTGAAAGCTCTAGGTCGTTGTTGACACAGCTGCACAAAGGCTTCTTTCTCTCGGTAATTAAAAAGAATATCATTTTACTTCATACACGACAAGAAATGGACAGATATGTAAATTTCCATCACTTCCATATGCGTGCAAGCGAAGTCATTATATGTCGTTATTCGAACAGACGAAATACTGTCTTGTCAAGAAATTTCCCTCGTGTGGCTTTTTGGCTTTGTTTTGAGTGACAAACAGACAAACTGTGATAATAGCTTTTCAAACCGTGCTGCGGGGGTTTCTGTGGTTGGTTATCGCGTGTGTTTCTCGCTTGAAAACGCCTTCTTTTATCATCCATCGACTGAATTGACATGGGAAACCCTCCAAGTACAAACATAGTTAATTGTCAAAGAAAAGTTACAATTAGGCTAAATTGAACGGCTCAGAACGAGCTGTTTTTAGATTCAAGGCTTCCATTGTTTAGATAGACAAAAGAAAGATTCCTCTTGCTGAAATTATTATGACAGACCGAAGATGATGAAATTAACAACTAAAGGCAGATGTGCCAATTTCGTTTACTGATTTGTCAACATGAAGAATCATGATGGAAATTGAATTTGCTTATTTTTGGGGGTGGACTTATATGCATTTGCTTAGTTATATATTTGTGCTATACTGATAGGAAATCTAGGAAATGGGGTTTCTTTCCTATGTAAACGATTACGGGGCATTAGAGAAAGAATTGTCGTAATTTGAAAGAGAGTGCAATTAGTGAAGTTTGGGTGTCATGCGTGGCCCTTGCGATTTCTCCACGATTGCAAAGTTTTCTTAAACTTAAGATAAGTCAGTACAAATCTGAAAACATGCCTCGAAAACTTTTGGATTTTGCTTTGCTTTAAGTTGGAAATCGTAATTTTTTATAATGTTGTAGCTGATGATCAGTGGGCTATTTTTCATTTAAGTGTATGTGTACCATGCTATTTCTTGCACTGTCTTTCCGTTGACACTAGCTTTTGATTCTTTGATAAATCTGACAAGATAGCCGCTGCAATTTCCTCCAGTAATTTCCTGAAGTACTGTCATCTAATAATTTATTACACTTTCGTCATAGTTTATATCTACAATCTGCTGGGAAGTGTTCGATATTTCTCATAATGAAAACCATCGTAACTGGTTCACTTTGAGTGTGCTTGCAAGGACTTCCCCACTCCAAGACAAACAGGCCAACAAATGCAGTCAGCTGCAACTACCCGAGATTTTCACAAAATCATTAATTTTAATGCTGATCGTAGTTTGCCCTGCGGAAGGCATATTCAAGGGTATTATTGTTGTCATGAAAAAGCAGGTGAAGTGTTATATATGTAGGGTTTTTGTAAGTACTTGAGCAGAAGCTGATGGTGACTGTCTTGACACTGTAAAGATTGGGTTGAGGAGTGTCACATTTTGAATAATATCTTGTTATGAATCTTTGTCATGGTGGTGAAATGTTAGCTAAATTATCAACGCTATGCCTTTCCTGAGCAAATCAATTAAGTAAGGATTGCAGATAGGCTTTGGTTGATCATAGCCCTTATCACGCAATTAAGCACCCTACAAATCAGTTTGGGTCTCCAATTTCTTCGAAAAGGTTTCGTCTGAAAGAGCATCTCGCTTTGCTTGTTTACCCAGGCTCTCGCTAAATTGCTGATGTCAGGAAGTGTATAACTATAAGTAAGGAAACAGTTTATCGCTTCCCTTGCAAAATTAAGAAAGTCAAAGGAAGAAAATTTCTTACTGATATACATGCCTATTTGGTTAACTCAAGAGGACTCCAAAAGCGACAGAACATCAAGAACCTTCATAGACTTCCAGGAGGGCATTGTATCGGTTATTAGTTATGATTTAGGCCCTTGGTTAATTGCACTTCTTTCAATAAATTGTTTTATCGTCCCATTTTGAAACAGGACTTAATTCAGAATTTTTAGTCATAATTCGAAAGGCGTTTCGACGTAGTTCTATCGCGCTAAACGAAAGATTTTTGGCAAGTCAGCTCAACTTTTAAATATTGTATTTTAATCTCTGTCAAGCATTGCTGTCAGTTCTCCAAGTGTTTCTCGATTTTCGAGCAGCTGTTTTTCAGCAATAGCTCACTTTTCATAAGGATGACAAGTTGTCTTTACATCAATCAGTCTGTGTATTTAGCATTCTAAAGTCTCATTTATGCCATCGAATCTTCTTGTGTTAACATTTCCCCGATGTCTCAATGTAGCATCTTTGTGGATCTCTTTCAATATATGAATGCTGTCAACACGACGGTGAATCAATCCTGGACTCGCCTGTCTGAGTAACGGGTCACTGAAATTGAGCAAAAAAGAAAAAATTTGCAATGATGGAACTCGCCAGGGCTTTTGTTGAGACCACCACTTGTGCTGAAAAAGTTAACCTGGTTAAACAACAGAATATTCAAGAGCTTGAGACTAAAGGTAAGGCCGATAAAAACCCAATGTTAATGGACGCTTTAAAATAGGAACTGACAAAAGTGAAGTATATTGTCAGTGCGAAATTGAAGGTTGTTGCGTCGAGCACAGCTCAAGCACCTACAAGGAGTTATTATCATTCTATTCTGTGTTCTCGAAAGCACTTACAATTATACAAAGCGAACCTGAATATTGTCGTTCATGAAATGATAACAAGCTGTTTTGAAAATCCTTTAGAAGTCGTGGCAGAATAACAGAACTAGTGTTGTTGCTAACAATTCGACGATTTCTTTCCTTCTTGTCTCACTTTTCGAACACGATTGAGTGGTGACACTTAACAAGACTTTTCAGATGTATCACTTTAATGATACTATGATGGCAGCATCTAACACCTCCGACTGATTTTATGTGTACTTCATTGTTTTTCTTTTACAAGATTAAAAATATCTACTAGCAACAAGAATCTGCGGTATTTTTTTTTTTCAATTTTTTTGCTCTTTACAAATATTATATCTCGGTGGAAAAAAGACGGTAATTTGTTCTTTTAAACTGTCTTGAGTATATTGTTCACCCGTGTCATTATTGTACTTTGCACTGTGAAAATGTCTTTGTGCCTACAAATATAAACTAGCTAACATACAATTCAATTTCAGTTATTTTAAACTCCGCAAATCCAATAAAATGTGCTTTCCTTTATCAAAACTGACATGGCCATGATGATTTGGTGTATTACATCCTTAAGCGGTTAAATGAACAATTACTTACCAATGCCATAAACTATATCGAGATTGAATCCTTTATTTCATGTCAAAGAATCAAACAACGAAACCATATGCAGCGGCATAGCCGCATTCGCAGGTTTACGACCGGCAGCTTGTGACCACGCAGTGTTACCAAAAAAGGTGTTTTGTGTTGGGACTGGTGAGTATATCGATATTGCAGATAGATGAACAACAACCAGTGTCTCTACGTGAACGAATACCTTACAAATGTACTTCTGAAGACAACCTCTGCGCGAAATGCAGAGAGAAAATCCAGATACTGAAACTTCCCAAATTTCCGCAGACCCATCACTAAGCACGTCGGTTGGATCCGATGATGGGGCGGGGGACACTGATGATGATACAGACAAGAAACGACAAAAGAAGAGAGGGATATTCCCCAAAGCCGCTACCAACATCATGAAAGCGTGGCTCTTCCAACATTTAACGGTGAGTGGGTGTAAAGCTAATTGGTAGTCGTTTTTTGATATAAGCACTGAATTGTTTTTTAAAAGTTTATTTTTTATCAAGAAGAGCTTTGCTGTTTGTGTGTATCTGTTTATGTGGATGCAATTCAGTGTGTATGTATTAACTATCTCGAGAGTTAGACTGAATAAAAGTATTTTATTCAAAGGTTGTTTCAACACCGTTTAATAAGAGAAGAATTTTATTCACTCGTTTCAAAGGAAATGCATTTTGTTAACGTTGTCCTGCACTCGTGCCAACTGTCATGCGAACTTTGTGAGAGAGGCCATTTTGCAAACCACCTTTTGGGATTCGGAAAGCGTTTAGAACAGACTGCGCAACTAAGACAATCAAGACAACAGTTGCTACCAGAAGGATATTGCAGTAATCAAAAAACTTAAGTTTGTACGCTTCTTGCATTCCGTAAACTTGGCTTTTGATCTGAAGTGGTTGGATATGTGTGTATCAAAAGTTGTTGTTTGGACAGTAGAAACTGGCAATTTCGTTGAATAAACTCACCCGTCGGTTGAACACAAGTGCACAATACATCACACCTTTCTCTGCACGGTAAAAGATTGTACTTCGTACAATATACAAAAGTGGTCAAACATTTTACACAAAGCAAGTTTTCAGTTTTATCTGACAGGTGTAATGTTGCTTTTCTTTCATAAACGAGCAAAACAATGAATATGGTACCTGTTTCGAATATTGTGTCTTGTTTTTTTGAACGCACGGATAAACTCGACACCAGAACATCCACTGTCTCGTTTCGTAAACTTTGTCTTTGTTCTTTTTATCGATGAATAAACTTGATACACTGGGTGACAGAACAGGAATTATAGTTATTATTCTATTTGTCAAGTAGGACAAATCGTTTTTGTTCAGTGGCGATACACTAGTGTCTGATAAGCAAAATATTTTGCTTGGCTTTTGACTGACGGGAGGATGAAACAAAAAATAAGTAGAGTTGTTATCGAACTCATGACAAAGAAAATGACAAAGGATAGAACCAGCAGCTTAAAGATACTAACTTCTGTTGTTGCGCAACGTAGTAAACCGAGGGCGGTTAGATTGCCACTTTAGTCTTATAAGTAGATTAGCATTATAAGTCTGCAAAATGTCTCTGCGTTGTGTTTTATGGGAAACAAGATAACTGGTTTATTTACAGAAATCGACTCAAAATATCTCTTGTGAGACGCACTTCACATGGTTTATTAGTTGCTAGTTGCTTACCAGCTAGAAACAAAAGTTTTTAGTTTAACTATTTTGGAAATGATATTTTAAATGATAAAGCTATCCTTGGGCTTTTGAAAGTTTACACTTGAAACAGCGATTTATACAGCTTATTCAAAACAAAGTGGTAATTTCATCAACTTGTTCTATGTCAAAGAATGCCGTTAGCTGGTCACTGAAGACACGCTGGCCGTTCACTCACTCGCTTATTCATGACCAAAATCCTCCAAAAGGTTGCCTCGAAAGTCACGAGTTTTGGCTGGCTTAATCGTAGCATGGTCGAATTATTGACGTTGATTTCTGAAATTCATTTGCTATAGCACATTTAGCGAGGTATCCATTGATACTGATATCTTTTGACTGAGTAGACTTTTTCTCTTCCGCCAGATCGCTGAATTCGGATCAGGCGGCCTCCCGACATCTTAACTGCCCTCTCTGAAGGCGTGAACCGAGTCTGTGTTTAGGTCAGAAGGCGAGAAAAGTTCTTAGTGCTACCTTGAAGTTAATTTGTTTATTATTTTGTTGAAACTAAGACTCTTTTTTATTCCTTATAAATCAGTTTTCGAAATACAAAATTGCTCCTTCAAAATTCTGATGAGGAAAAGTTTTACTGTTGATCAGTTCTTAAACTCGAGTAAATGCAGGTTTTAGGAACATATAAAATTCCGATGTCTACACTTTAATAAGATTTAGTATTAATGATAGCTGATGGAAAAGTATTAAACGGCAAAAGTCCATAAGGCAGTAAAATGGAATGAAATAAATGCGAGTACTTGTGGTGCAGCGGTCCGCACGTCTGCGATACTAAACGGTGCCGATTTATTTTTCTCAAAATCGTGTTGCCACGCAAAGCTCTTTGGCTTAGCTTCTTCAAAATGTGTTATTTCATTTCGTTGTTATATGCAAACGAGTGTTCAATGTTGATCTTAAAATATATTTTCGTTGTGTGGGTATGGCAACATTTATTTCTTCTAATTTCCCTTTTTATGATCAGTTTTTGCTAAGTCAACTTTTAGAAATAACGTTATTACATTACAGCTGGAAGTTGTCAGTTGAAGTACAAATATAAAGTGTTAATTCTACCCTTCAGTAATTGTCACGGTTCAGGTGCTGTTATTGTTGCGGAGTAACGAATTGAAAGAAATGTTTGGTATCTTGAATTATTCAGGGGCTTTTACGATATAATCAAATATTTTGTACAACAAGACACTGCTCCAATATAATATGTATGTGTTTAGAGAAGTTAAAATAAAACTAAGAATCTTAACGCAATTAAGAACAATACTGCTTCGAGAAGTTACCATCAAGTCTGATTCTATGTTTTATCAATATAGTGTTGCCACTGAGTCATAGCTTGTGATTCACAGTCGGATCATATGAACATGTACATGCAATATATTCAATGCATGTACGATTGCGTGTACGCTAGTTCTAATTTTAGCGTGAGTTTCTTGCTCTTCCTTGTGAAATAATTATTCTAGTAATTTTCTGGTTGTGGCCGAGTTTCTCGACTTTTGACTTGTCAGTATACAACAATCTTATGAAGATAAAGTTTATCTGAGAGTTTGCTAAAAGTAGAAATGTACCACAAATTATCTTATTTTATCATATATTTGCGACAGAATTGAAATAGACTTATTGGAAAATAGAATTGTTTAGTCTTTGGATCCCGTTTAAGTTTTATATTACACAAGATTTATAGACAGATAGCTAGATATTGCACAGCTTTTGTGTTCTTCACGAATGTTTATATAGTTTGACCTGTCAAAACATCCTGTTCCTGTGCCTTTTCTGCTAAAAACAACTTTAATTAGCCAAAAAAAGACGTCTTCTCCTTTGAAAGAGTTGACGAAAAACTATTAATTTGTTTATTTTTATCATCTTGTTCTAAAAGAGTCGCTTGTTTCTGATAGCCGGACCGAAAAGGCAAAACTGCAGTCTTGAAACAGTATTGTTTATAAATCAAAAGGGTTAATTGAGGTTATCATTTGCTTTCTGGCTCCAAACTTTTCGGCCGAAACCACTAGTGACTAGAAACAAACATATATCTACTGATCCAAGATTTGCACAGACTGCATATCGTATCTATAAATTTTGGCCTTTGTTTCCAGCATCCTTATCCTTCCGAGGAGCAAAAGCGCCAGTTGGCCCAGGAGACAGGACTAACAATACTGCAGGTTAACAACTGGTATGTATTGTCCTCTTACTTGTCCTGTCGGCAGTGAGTTCGTTATACTATTCTTAAGTTTATGAGATTTCCCAAAGCCTTTTAGGACTCTTACGCCTGATCGAATTCCCTACATCGACAGACAGTTCTAGAAGTCTAACTTCAGCAACAAAACATTAGTTTAATGTCCCAGATAAGACGGATCATGGTTTGTTTTTGAATCTAATCTCTTTTATTAAATTATACCATCGGTATTTTGAGGGTATTTCTGTCACGTATATTATTAATCGCATTAATGGCACGTTTCGGGAGTTTTTTCATTCTTCTTAATCCTTTTTAAAAACACAAAACGGGAAGCTGGCTCCTTGAGCGGTAAAACCAGAATCTGTATTTAAAAAATAGATTCTTGTACATTCTAAAAACTAATCTGCTTTCCAGTGGTTTTATAGTATTGCTTTCGTTGTAACGCTAGCTTCCCTAAATTTCACCCGTGTGATTGTAATGCGAGTTAGGTTGGATACGAATTATGTCACGTAAAATGTATTTTAACCTTTACTTTTTGTGTGATTATATTTTGTTCATATATGTTGGTGATAGTAAATCCTATTCTAGTTCCTTTATTCCTATTTCGAGAAATGAATCTTGCTGTATCCTTTCCCAGTTGGTGCGCAACCGGCAAGCCTTCACGTTTGAGATTAGGTTGTGCATGACAACGCTAATTGGTCCCCAGTTCATACCCTTTATGGAACTCAAAACGTTAACTAAAAACAGTAAAAAGGGAATAAGTGGAAATGATCGTAAGATATTCAAACTCTTTGACTGAGCAGATATTTCAAGTAAAATTTTCAGTGGAATGCTTAAAATGTCAGAAAAAGAACTAAGCTTTTCAACTGGTGAAACTATTTGAGCGACACTGTCACTGATGTTTTAGTTTGAGGATGGGCAGGTTTGTGAGTCGCTTGTGAGTACTTCCACGAACTGAAGGCGATATCGAGCCAACATGGCAGGCAAATTATTCAAGACACGTGTTGGCACTTATCCTGCCATTTTCTTATCACAAAGAACGTTGCGCAACAGTCAGCGCACTCGAAATAACTGAAGTCATCTAAAACGAATTGTGAAAGTCTGAAGAGTTAATTTGTGCACGGTTTTTGAATGTAGAATCATCCGGACAAACTATTGAACTGGTTCCGGCCGGACTGGATCTGCTTATGGTTTAGAGCCACTCAGTTCGTCCGCTCCCGATGGCGAGTTATGGCCGGACTGGAGCTGCTTATGGTTTAGAGCCCTCAGTTCGTCCGCTCCCGATGGCGAGTTATGGCCGGAAAAGATGCACGTGCGGCCCATACCTTAAGATTACAATCCGTTTTCTCCAGCCGAACTGATCCGACAAATGACTATGCAAAGCGTCCTGCTTATCATAACCGCTCTTCTTTTACAAAATGAATGAATAAATGATTGTGTTTTCTTGTTTAACGAGATGTTAGAAAACTGACGGTACTGTTACCTTTATGCAAGATTACCATTTACTAGCAGAGGAAACGTTTACTGTAACATGAGCAAAGACATATCTCTGTCTCTGTCTCTCTGTGTGTATTTCTCTCTCTGGTTGTCTCTCTGTCTGTCTGTCTGTCTCTGTCTCTCTGTCTGTTTGTCTTACTGTCTCTGTCTGTCTGTCTGTCTGTCTGCCTCTACTCCGTTTGGAAATGCGTGAGTCAGGTCTTTACCCGAGTTCTGTGAAGCTCGTGGACTATGAAAAAGACAGAAAGCCAGTCTGCGCAAAGGATCATGGTAGATGATCGCAAATCTTGAGAGACAACGCGGCGCCACCTGCGCTGGAGATATCTTATTTGGTCAGCAAACGTTGATATAAACACTGCATATGTGGTTTGACCAACAAGTGTAGATATGAATACGGGTTTGATCAACAAAGGTTGATATGGTATGTTTTTCGCCGTAAGGATAGATGTAAGGCTGACGCTTCAATAAGTAAGATAAGTGAGGTTTTGAGTCTAATTTAGTGTGCGCGAGGTTAGTGCAGTTGGTAAGACCTCTGCTGCCAACCGGGAGTTCCCGGGTTCAATCCCCCGCTCGGTCGAGAGTTGAACTTGTACGGCCTTCTTTCTCCACACCGTCCGTGGCCAGGGATGTTAATCCGTTGGTGTAGTCTCCTGAATGTTATCTCTGGGGACTTAAAAGAAGCCACGCACTTCTCGAAAAGAGTAGGGTAATCCCAGTTGTGGAGAGGGACACATGGGAGAGTCGGTCTTATGGGTGTAAATGTGTTACCCTCAATGATCAAGGTGTTTTTACTTTCTACGTTGCAGGTTCATAAATGCGCGGCGGCGTATCGTCCAACCCATGATAGACGCCTCCAACAGAGCAGGTAAATCACCAGTGGTTACAGTTTTTAAATCACGCAGACGAAAAAATTCAATTGGTCAAGGCATCCCTTCACCAGGCCCTCCTCGGTTTGGTCCCGCTCCAGGTCATCCTCCGCCAGGGTACTACCCGGACCAGCACCACGCCCAAGGGCACCCCAACTACCACCTGGATCAAGGACCCCAGGGCCCCCATTTTGCTCCCCGAGGGTACATGAGCAATGACCCCTCTGTGAGCGGTGTGGGGACCATCCCTCAGATGCCGACTATGGCGTCACCACACGGAATGCATGGCCAGGTTCCTGCGCATGCGTACAGGGCGCAGATGCCACCAAGTACTATGGCTCAGACAATGTACATCCCAGGCCATCCACACGCTATGATGATGCCGCCTCCTGGCCATCCTCACGCACATGCGCACCATGCTCTGCACCAGGGGCCCCAGATAATTCCGTCAACCCAGACGTCTCCCTCCATCATACAACAAGAAAATATGTCTCATACTATGATGGCAGATATGCATTCTAGTTAAAAATTCCTTGCATAGCTTTAAATAGCTACAAAAAGAACATTGTGGGTTTCGTTTGATCGTTTAAAAGTGTGCATAATAATGCAAAGACATATGTTTTAAATAATAATCACAATTTGTTAGCGGGAGTCCATCCACGAATTACATGTACACTGCCCTCATAGTACACACCATGTAGAAAATTTACAAATTTATGTTTCAATAACTGAAAGAAAAAACATTTTATTTTTTAAAGATTTATCTAGCCGCCATATATATGAAGGAAAAATTACAAAACAAAACAGAATACTGAGAGAAATACTATTACAAGGCAGTCACATTTTGCCAGTGAAATGAAACCGAATTCGCTGTCGATCATGTACAGCGCGAGAATTAAATGACCCAGTCGTTGTTGCAACTACACTTTATGCAAAGCGTAAACGCATTACGGAAACGTGTTATCACTTTTTTCACAGTGATTTAAAATAATGCAGTGGAACAGAGTACGGTCAAACGAAGCCTGCCCTTTTACGTTGATTGATTATCAAAGACCTAAATAGTATATTTTTAGAGGAAAATTGATAGTAATGATGATTATGAACTTTGAGGGGTTACAAACCCTTCACCTTACAAGAGATTTTATAACTCTATATCAATTGTTATGATTACAAATAGAAATAATTTTAGTTGTGTGATCGTGTGCCAAAGCTGCCAATTCCTTTCAAAAAGGAACATTTATCAGAGGCGAGTTTTCTATGATCGAAAGATTTTTCTTCCGGGAAAAAGAGATGTTAATGTTGCTATATGATGTATTATATTTGAATGAAACAGTTTCTAGTATTTTCTTTATAATCTACCTATATTTTGTAAATGAAAATTAGATAGACTTTTAAATTTAACAAATGATTGGATGATTGATATTATGTATTTCTTACAGAGAGAAAAGAAAAATATACAGCTTGGTTGACTGCCTGCTCTTATCGTCATCGATTCTGTGTGGCACACAAGGGTTAGGGAGAAGGGAAGAGAGGGTGGTGGGGAAGGGGAGATCTACAGCTTGGTTGACCACACAAGGGGGATGGGAGGGGGTGGG
>JAOBYH010631751.1:0-21281 GCA_025403525.1 Umimayanthus kanabou
CAAAGAAAAAATGAGTCGCTGTGCGAAGCGGGCGGAGGGGGGAATGGGACTCATTTTTTCTTTGCCCAAACTATATCCCCAAACCCGCAAGGAGAGCCTGCACGCAGGCTATATCTGGACTATCATTCGGCTTTGCATCCACATAAAAACAACCTTGTTGGACCGATCTTTTGGTTTTCTTAATACACATGACGTCATGCATGCACTCAGCATTTCCAAAAAGTTCAACTTTAGAGAGCATTTTCGAAAAGTTCCACTGTTTTCGGTGAAACTTACGGCCTTTCATTTTCAGCGACTTTCATTAACGATCAACAAAAGGTTAAAAAGTCGCGTTTTATTGTGTTTTTACTGTTGTCGTTAATTATAGACAAAAGAATAGAAAATGCCGTTTTTTGCTCTTGGAGAAGCAGTGCTGGGGGAGGGTGGCTTTACGTTTTCCTCATGAATTTACAGTGTGTTGTATGTTATACAATGTTCCATGCTTAAATAAATAAACAAATAAACAAACAAACAAACTAAATAAATAAATGTAAATAATGTGTTTATTAAACCTCTAGCAGTACTTCTTTGCTTAGCGTACTTCTACCGAGTTATGGATGTAGGCGTGACTGACTTGGGAGAGCACAAGAAAACCGTCTGCAGATCCCCCCATTCCAACCAAAATGATAGTAGAGAAATATCTTTAACGTTTTTAATAAATGTTGAAATAAAACTGTCTGAAACAGCATTTCAGAGCTTCAAATTTTGCCCAAACTTTCCTGCGGAAGAATGCTTCCAGACCCTCCCCCCCCCCCCCTCCCCAAGAAGCTTACGCATTTTTTTCTCGATCACACTGCCCTAGGTGGCACAAGGCGAAGCCGTGTTTCTGCAGCTTCTCGAGTTCTTTGCCAACTTCTCAAGTAAATACATTTTTCGCAATGATTATTCTCTCCTTGATTTTAGATATTTTTACACAGCGCACATTTTTAAACGAGTCTTTTTAACTTATCAATAAGGTTTTTTAAAATCTATTCTACATTCTACCTGTCATAATTTCAGTCAGCAAAGTCAATAATCGTTTAACCATCACCACATGACTGAACACTGAAACTATCATCCATTTCCCTACGACAGTTTGCGAGGACAAGGGTATGGCTGCCAAGTACAATTTGTGCCAGGGGTGGCACGATTCCGGCTACTGTCGCACGGACAAGCACGTGATGCGAGAGCACTGCAGCAAAACCTGCGGATTCTGCAGTAAGTGACAATTGATCGTAGTAAACAACTGAAATTCAGAATTACTTAACTTCGGCCTACTCTGGAACATAATTTGCTATAACTTTTATTGACTCAAATCAATTCAAGGAAAATTGACCTTAACGTCATGGCAACTTTATACAACTTTGCAGAACTTGAGGCTACTACTCCACTTCAGGTTCCTTTGGGTCCCACAAAAGTTAACCGGCTTTGTCGTAACTTTTATTGGACTTAAGGCAGCTTGAAAGTCGTGGCGACTTGAGTAGCCCGTACTGAGTAGGGTGTGTTAGGCGCTACAGCTTTGCAGGGCCGTAGCTGGACTCAAAATTTGCCCTCCATGATGCCTGACACTAGCTACGGCAACCCAGTTAATCTAAAAAAAATTACTCTTTATTTAACTTCCGGTCCAAAATTTAGGGGGGCATTTGCCCTCCCTGCCTGCCGCTAGCTACGGCCCTGCTTTGATTCGATTTGATGTGGATTGGAAAAGTGATTTGATAGAGCTTGCAAGGGCATTATAAAACCCTTCGCGGACAGAAGAAAAAAAACCCTTAATTTTAAGGCGGCAACCATCTGAATTCTGTCGACATACAAACTTCGTATAAAATATCTCAACCTGCTAAACAACTCTACATGTATTAAAACTGACACCGGTCTTTTTCCTCCAATCCTTACCAAGAAATCCTCAAATATTTGCGGCAAGCATCTTGTGTAAAATTGTGTTCTTATGATCATTTGATAACTATATATACACAATTTTAATCACGTAATTCAGTTTTTGTCTAAAATTTAAATTTCAATGCAACAGTTCATGACACGATCTAGCTATTCTTCCATTTGTAACCGTCCGTATACATCATGCACAATTCGATTTTCATACAAACGATAGTCGAATCAAATCACAAAAAGTAGTAAATAGTACCGTGAACACAACCCTAATTTCATTGTACAGAGCCCCCATCTCCACCGATCTGTTCCCGAATGAAGCACGGATGTTGTTGGGACAACTCCATTGCACACGGTCCACATGGTCAAGGATGCCCAAGTAAGATGATATGCATAGTTAGAACGCCATCTGATTAAATGCAATGTTTTCAGCCTCATTTATTTCTAAAACTGATTACAATATTATTATTTTTAGCTCTTTTTCAAACACGTATTAATTAAACTAATTCATGTCGCCACATGTCACAATTTAACGGGACCTAAGAAAAAATGGTACACCTGCGTTGCACTTCGTTTACAAATGAGGTTTACACGGCCAACGTTTTGATCTGTCATTCTTGATCAATATTTTTATGACAGTCCAATTAAGGGATGGACCATTTGATGGGGGAAGGCGGTGGGTAGGTGTGGAATGATAAACTTGTAGGATCGATACTGACAAAAAATGTTTGCATACAGCGAAAATGTTAAAAAATATACGGGAAAATCTTTTTAAAATGAAAAAATTGCGGCCGAAGGTTGACCGACGAAATAATTTCCCTTCCCCCTAAAATTAACAGGTCGGACCCTAACAAGCGCCCTCTCTTCTCTACTAAACGTATACTGGGGGTAATTTTGTTTTTACTTTTTTAGAGCCTGTGACATTAGGTTGAAATAGGGTACTCAAAACGGCTATGATCAGTTACAAATTTGCTTATTCCATTTTTCCAGCCTGGAGTGTTAATTGAAATTAACTTTCTTAAATATGTCTCATTATATAGACTGCTATATCTAGCTTTTTTTAGAACAAAATATGCGATGAGACGATAATTGGATCAAACTTTGAATGAAATCAGCCCAACATCGAACACAATGTTTCAACGTGACTGTTGGGTGACGATGGCTGGATTAAATATTGGTACTGTTTGAACGAACCTTTGCTTTCATTCTTCACGTTTTCATCATGCTCTCCTGGACGACCTTTATTTAGCCAGGCCCGTAGGCAGGGGGGGGGGGTGTGCGCGGGGTGAAGGAGCCAAAAACGTCCGCTGATGGGATCGTAAAATATTTAAAATGATACAAAACAACGTGGTAATGGTATAATGGACAGTTTCAATGTATTTCTAGCAGTTTAAGGACCTCAAATTCAAAATTTTTTTCCGGGGGAGCATACCACGGACTCGGCCCTAAAACCCTTGTGTGTTCGGAACTTGCATAGCCTATCATTCCAACATTAATTATTAGGTCCCGGTTCTTGGGGTATGCACCCCCCACGAAAAGTCCTGGCTACGGACCTGCTTTAGCTACTATTAAAAATAATTCAACTGGCGATCTGACTGACGTGTACAATAACACAACTAACTGGCCATATTCTCTACTGACCCAGTTTCTATAATGTTTCTTTCCCTTGTCAGAGTGCAAGAACTATTACAAGTATCTGTGCCCTCGTTTCATGACCTACTGCATGAAACCCAACAAGTATGGCCGCTTCATCCGATATCACTGCTTCACAACGTGTGGCAAATGTCCGTAAGTAGCAGTCACTTTGTCTCCTCCGTTTTCATTGTTTTGTCTGTTATGTGAATTCACCAAGAATTCACCTTATGGCCGCGGGCGTAAGGAATCCTGGGAAAAGTAAAACTATCTTGTTAGCATAGTTTAATATCATCTGGAGCAGAGTTCAATAGTGGTACAAAGTTCATTTGCGAGAGACACAGCATTTGATATTTTGAGGGTGTTCATTTTGATTTACTAGCAAATTTTTGGACTGTCTTTCGCTGAAAACTACTTTCTCGTTCTCTGTAGCATTAGCTTTAATGAAATCTTCGTGTCGTGCAAACTGTTTTCTTTGACTTTCATCTCTTTCGACTCGTGCAAATGGTCTTCCCCCGAGATTCTTTCGTTGAAGTTGAATTTAAATCTTTGTAAACGATAAAATTCAAAAACGAACAAAGATCATTATCCTAGTGCTAGTTAAACTGATTCAACTTAAACAATAAACCATTATTACAAGCTAAATAGTCTAGAACTGCACATCAAGACAACCAATAACAAAAGGACACACATTTCGACCTTTGGACTTCTATTATGAGTCATACGTGCACTATACACTTTAAAAGGTTGACTTGTGAAAAGCGCATTACCCAGAAAGCAAAGCACGATGAGAGTTCTAATTTCACAAGCTGATAAGATGGCCTTGACCTAATTTATCTAAATCACTTCGATTTGTGCTTTGCTGGATTCGTTAGCTCCGCGTACGTATACCTAGGGCGTGTTCGATTGACTCTATTCCGGAATAGTAATAAACAGAATAAAAACTTTGTTCAATCTTACTGGCCACAGTTCCTGGCCAGTTAGAAGAAAAACGCAACTGAGTTATATATCTCGCCCCAGTCATTACTTTTAACTAGATATTTGATTGCTCTGCGAATCAGGAGACAATTTTGAAATTTTATTCTTATTCTGGAATAGATGGAATAGGGTCAATCGAACACACCCTTAGGTCAGTGGACGGTATATACGCAACGTAGCTGGTTTAGGCTTCTCTGTAAAACAAGGTTCCATCAAATTAATTTCTAGTGTGTTCAAACAACTCTGCCGATTATAACAGAAAAATTGGGGGTAGGGAATAAGGGCGTGCCGGAGTAAGCCGATCACCACACCACGTACACCGGTACAAGATGGCTGAACTGTGATCTAACATGAACAGCTTAGTGACTGTAAAAAATCCCAAGAGCACTGAACGAAAAAAACAACTGTTCAAACTATAGACGAAAGGTATTTTGGGGATATCTCAGTTGCGATAATACCTACTCTGTAACTCTATAAACTGAACAAGGACACAATATTAAAGCAAGACCCTGCACTAAACTCTACAGATCAGGTTTTACAGCACAGACTGATAAGCGATACCTGTTCGAGACAAAAACACATTTAAAGAATATAGCATAAATCGCCATAAATGTTTGGAAACACGTTTGTCCTTATAGGTTCGATAACCACAAGAGAGACGAAGAACCGTTTGGCAGCCTGGGATTCAGTGTCTACAAGAAACACTTCTTGCATCAACAAAACTGATGATGTAATTTTTTTACAGTGATATCGATGTCGTGGTGTGAAGTTTGTTTCTTTCGTGTTCAAAAACTTTTCATGGGTGTTTTAAAACTTGTTTTAAAAGTGGAAACTAAATGCTAAATGTGTTGTTCATAAAGTTCGTTTTTCTGCTTTGTGGAATAATTTTCGTTCTTCAGTAAAACGCTTCCTAGCTTGTGCACACTGCTTGTTGCAACTTTAAAGGTGACCTCGTAAAAAAACTGTAGCAAACTGGGGCAATCTCTGTAGATAGTCTTGAAAAGTGTGGTGTCGTTATATATAACCACGTGAAACCAGTGTTTAACATTTTCGTTCTTAATCTCCACAAGTTGGCCTCGTCAATCTGGCAAACACACAAACATTTAAAAAAAGTTCTTCTTTTTCGAGCAGTTTATCTCAACGTGCATGTTGTTCTGTTTAGCTGAACACTCAAAGCCTACAGACGGAAGTATTTTTCATGTGCAGTACACATTATGTGATCAGTTTTTAATACAATCTCACAAATCAAAAATAATTATTTGGGGTAACGGCAATCCGAAAACCAAAAATAGTTTGCTATCTTGTGGTTTGTTTTCCGCTCGACGAATTTAAGAGGAAAAAAATAGGGACTGCTCACCGGACAAGTGAACTTAGCTCGGTCAGACGATTTTCTAGCCGGGTAATGAAATAAATACCGGAAAATATGGTCTATTTGGAAATCCGCTTTCGGGTTTATTTATATCGTTCCATTTTATTGGAATGATGATTCTTAGAAGACGTACACTTTGTTATTAATCAATCAATTTTGCTTCACTGTACATTTTTATATCATTACCCAGAGTTTGTAAAAACATTTTGAATGTATCTTGAGTGGTTAACATAACCACCACGAGCGGAGTATGACTGGTCATTTCTTTATTCTGGTCAGAAAATGCAAATGTTATTGCATGGTGACAGTACTTTCCCAGGGGTGCAACCACCTATCAAAAATCAAACCAATGCTGCGGATTTCATAACACCTTGTTTTCACATAACAATATTATAGATTTGTTGTCACACGTGTACTAATCCAATACTAACCAAAATTGAAAGTGATCAGACTTTTGTCATCATAACTAATAATGGTATATCTTCACTTATTCAGGCCCAAACCCCAGCCCAAGGCACGGGTGAAGACACAGTCTAAAGTTAGAAACCAACAACATAAGACAAAGAAAGATCATCGCAACAACCGTCAACGACATCGCAACAGACAAAACAAAATTGTGAACAAGTACCCAAAGTACGTTAAAGGACACTAGCAGAGATGCAAGTGTTGGAAAGACACAAGAATTTGAGAACTGCAATTCACGGTCATATCAATCAGCAAAAGAGTTTAATATACTTATAGATCAGACATTTTTACATCACTTAGCTATCGTAAACTCTCTTAGACGCTGAATTCAAAGATATTAAAGCCTAGTTTTCACGAGCGACGTAAGAAACGGAAGCGCAAGTGAAAAAGCTGTTGTTAGCTGGGCAACAGGCTTGACGCGAGTATAGTAAAGACGGAAGATCAAACGCAAGGATCAAGCAATTGTTCTTCGGCTTGCGTCTGTCTCATGTTCCGTTTTCACGGCGACATAAGCAAAGGAAGCTCAACGGCAGGAGAAACGGTAATGGAAAAAGGGAAATATTATCCGCTTCCCTCGAGCTTTTCCCTGCTAGCAGAGGTCTCTCTTGTCACCGTGAGAGACCTCTACTAGCTGGGAACTCGAGCTTATGCTTGTGTCAACCCATTTTCACGGTGTCAAAAGAGCGTTATGCTTACGCTTACGCTCCTTACGTCGCTCATGAAAACAAGGCTTATAATAGGACTCTTTGGTACTTAATTCAAGCATTTCCAAGGACTTTAGTCCAAACACAAGTATCCGCTCTGTTCTTTAACCAAGAAGTTTACATAGTCGCTTGCGGTCACGCTGATGGTCGGAGTAAGAAAAGTAACTAAAGCAGTAAATATACGATTGTGACTCTACAGTGCTATTTTCAAGGACTTTCAAAGTCTAAATCGAAGGGTTTTCATGGACCGTGCAAACCGTATTATACTCGCATCAAGTTCTCCTTTAATTGGGTTAGAAATGATCTGGCATTTATAGATGGTTGACTGGACTGGAAGTACCGGTGTCCCCCCGGTCCATATCCGCCAGCGGATTTGGACCCCCCTCCGCGGATTTGGACCCTTCAACATAACTGTAAGGACACATTATCATACATAATTTTACAGTGAGTGTGATCATAATTTACGTTCCAGTGGATATTAAAGTTGGTTTAAAAACGCGTGGACGTCATATTTTTCTTAGCATCGCGCTACAACTTAAGTGCTGAACCAACTTATTATGCAGTTGTAATTTTGTTGTTTACCTCTGGAATTAAAACGAAACGTGAAATATGAAAGCGTTTGATTGTTTGATATTCTCTTAAAAAAGTGTGAAACCTGAAGTAATAATAATAAGCTTTGATTGCGTGAAAGCTTCAGTTATTGTTTGCCAGAAACTGTTTAACGATCGTAAGATTATTAATGTTGACTTGCATTTATAAATAAGCTAAGAGTTCCAACACTGAGTTCAAAGAAGAAAACATTTTTACATGTTGTAGATTTTACGAAATAAAGTAAGAGCAGTACTAGTTTCGTTCTTGTTCAGAATTATACTGCGACGAAATAGCTTTCACTGTTATGACGTTCGCCTCGTGTAAATGTTGATTCGTACTGATAGAATAAGGAAGGATTCGTTATAGGATCTGGGAGATCTATTTATGTGTTTTTCTTCATCTTTTGTGCGGGATTTTGTGACGAACATCGCCAGAAAGCTTGCAAATAGTATAAGTTACCAAATAGGAATGTTTGGTAGGGGGGTCCAAATCCGCGGGGGGTCCAAATCCGCTGTGACACCGGCATGGTACGTGTATATATACGGTAATCTCTGGTTGATAGCATTAAAGTGTAGCAGAAGTACTTGAAGTTGAAACCGGTTATACTTAATTGCCGACTCCATGTAGTAGCACTGATAAAATATACCGTGCAATATCACAACAATAGCATGTGATATTAAAATGTAAATAGGTCTATTTTTTTCCGATTTTGGTTGTTGCCGATCAACAGTTTGGAGATTTTCTTAGACTTAACGTCTTTGAAACTGGACATATTTTATCTTGTTTTTAACAGAGTGTTAAGTGGCTTTGATGTCAATAAAATCACAATCATTTAAAGAGACTTTAATGAGCTTTTAGTTGGAATTTTATCTGTGGTGAAGAGTTAAAAAGGTGTTATGGCACAATGTGCATACTACATCTAAAAAATTTACTCAGAATCGCAGCATATCTTCCCGAAAAATTACTTGTCAACCGAATGTAAAAAATGTTTCAGTTTAACCTTTTCAAAAGCTTCAAATCAGCAGTGAAGCAAAAGTGTTTTGGTTAGTGACTTGGAGAATTTTTTGAAAGAAATTGTCTATTTGCCATTACTATAATACTTTGAATCGTTAAGAAAATAGAAACTGGTCAATTGTGATACCCTGCCAGAGTTGATAACATTAATTACCACCCAAACCAGAATGCAATACGCTTTTAACCAGTGGGCTGATAGTTATTATAGGAAATTACTTTTGCAGCAATGCAACTTTTTGTAGGTTTTATATATTTGGGCACAAAAAATTTCATATGCTAATTAATAATAAAAAAGCATGTACAGTACCAGTATATGTTGGCAAGTGTTTTGATTGAACATGCTATTTTGAAATATTTATCATTTAATAGTAGCAATTTTAACTTTAATAGCTGCTGTAATGTTGAGCTGTAACAAACTTTAAAAAAGCTGAATTAAACAAGAAATCAAGAAAAGGGAGTTGCAAAAGATGGGAAATCTAGGCATTCAAAAATGCAAAAGTCTGAGGGTCAAAGAAATATATCCTAGTATATGCTCTTCTAACCAAGCTCTCGCAATTGTGAGGGAAAAAGGGGTAGACATCGTCTTCTTGTTCCAACCCCCACCCTAGAATAATAAATTATGATGATTCAACTATTTACTTCAATTTCATTTCTTGTACAAGAAACAAACAGTACCTGTATAACACAGGAAGATCCCCAGGCACAGATCCACTCCAGTTCAGGGGTGGACTTAGGGGAGGAGCCCAGGTTCTCCTTTCTTTGACAATTTTAAAAATATTTTACAACAAAAACACTGTAAAAACATCTGTTGGAGCACAGACACCTTTTGCTGGCCATATTTTCCAAAACTGCAGGTTCTACCAACCCCCCCACCCCTTCAAAAAATTTCTGGATCCACCACTGCAGTTTCCTCCATTTTATGGAAATTGGTGAGATTTCTTAACACAAGTATAATTTTATAGATGGTTAGTAGACAGTTTGGAGGTCTTCCTGGAGTTTTTTGAAACCATTATTGCAATTACATTAGAAATCATCAAGGTAGATTAGATTAATACAGAAAAAAGTTGGAAAACAGATTCAACTAAGAAAGCAGTTAACCATTACCATAGCTGGCTCTCCTGTTGATTTTCGTGCGCCAAAACAAAAGTTTTTGATAAAACCAACAAGAGAGCCGGCTAGCAGACTACCATTACCATACCATCATTAACTTTCAATTTGTTACCTTAACAGTCTGCCAGGAAGTGCTAGGTTTTGTTAGCTCACAGTCAAGTTACAACTAGGCTCATTCAATGATGTTTCAGGAAAACTTGATCTTCAGAAACCAAAAAACCTCAACAACATTGACATCCAAGACCTGTACCTTAACTCATTCACTCATATTTTGTGTCAATTAAATTATTTCTAAAAAAACCCAACTTGACAATCTTTACAAAATTTGAAAAACTTTGATATTAGAAAAACAGCAGGGCAAGAGTTCAAACTTAATACCATGCTGAGCACTCACCAGTTATTGTAAGTTGTGTTCTTTTCATATATGTTGTACTGGTGGTTATGGTTCACACTGACATTCTTCCTCATTTCCTTGCTGTTTCTTTTCTTGCATCCTGTTAACCACAATATGCACAATACAATTCAAAATGTGTGTGTTTTACAAAAAATAGTTACAGCTGTTACAGTACAGGCTTCATACACTTACTGAAAGTCAAAATTTCAGAACTTTCCAGGAGTATATTATTTTATCTTTCCAAAACTGCCAAAAACAAAAAACATTCCAGAAGTGCTGGTTTTGCTTCATTTTCCAGGAATTTTCCAGGAACTACAACAAAATTCCAGGACTTTCAAGAACTTTCAAGGAAAAAAAAATTCTAGGACTTTCAGGAGCAGTCGAACCAAAAAAATTAGTTATTGGCATATAATAATGAGTATACTTTACTAAATTTTCAACCTTGGATATTGCATTTCTAGAGTTCTGATTGATTCTCTCAATCTCGGTTATCAGCTCATAATAAATTATACTGTGTTACCATATATGGAAACTGATTGCATCAAGCATTGCTAAAAAATTTGAGCGGGAAGCTAAATTTCTAGGTATTTAAGCGATTGATCAGAATTTAATGAAATTTAATAAAACAATAATTCAGTTTTTGTTTGTTTGATATAAGTTTCTTTGTGGTCAATTTGACACTTTGGGCCTCGATTGCTATTTACCATCTTGTAATTCCAACATGCACTATTGTTCTATACGACAGACTAAGTGGCCACACCTTGTAAGGTTACTCGAAATGGAAGGAGGGAGGATGGCTCCCAGGGAGGTACTCTCATAATAATACAAACTATTTGGGGTTGTGCAGCCCTTCAGGGTATGTGTTTTTGTACCTTTCATCATAAGCAGGATACACAATTTTTTTTTGTTTTTGGAAAGTTTATCACAAACAGGATCTAGAAATTCTGTGTTTTAGTGAATAAATATGTGAAATTTAAGCCTAAAATCATGAACAGGGTCAAGGTTTGTGTCTGGGAAGAACCCTCCCTGTACCCAAATTGAAGTTGAGTGTCCCCCTCCTCCTCCCCCTACCCATGCCTGGAACAGTTTATGTCACTGGTGACTGAGTTTCTTAGCCCAATCACATACTCTTTTCTATACGTCCATTTTTCAATGATTTTCAAGCCTAAAATTAAAGTTTTAATTTAATGTCCACTGGCAACTCCCTGGAACCCCTGTCACTTAGTGTACAGCCATAACCAAAGTTTCTTTAATTTACCATCAAACACAAACATCATTTTAGCAGCCTTTTTACCCCCTTAAATACCATATTTAGAAAGCTTCAACTTTTGTTCAAGAAAACCCTTCAACTGTTTACTGGATTTATAATTTCAACCTCTAAAAATATGACGAGCGTCCCCCACCCCCAATTAAAGGGGCCAAATGGGGGTATGTGCCTTTCCCCAGGGGGGAACTCCCTTGACTGGTTGTTGAGGTGCTAATGTAAAATATGGAACAATACCCTAAAAAATACCTTGCCCAAAAAAATTGCACAACCTTTAAAAGTACCCAACCCTGGAGTCTCACCACCTCAAACCAAAGGAACCAATAGTCCATTTCACAGTTCCTGAAAGGTAACCAAGCCTCTACATGAAACTGAGGCTAAGGTTGACCTGGCACAGTTAGAGAAGTGGAAATAATTATCCAAGGCTGCAAAAATTTTTTTTGGTTCTCCAGACTTTTGTCTGGCCAAAGGCACATTTTACCGGACGAATCACAAGTCAGGCCGGACATAAGTGTTTTCATGCTTAAACAAAAATATCAAACATAATTTGCAATATTTAGAGTATCTAGGATGCATGCACATCAATGTCTTTTACATGCGTACAAATTAAATTTCGTCAGGTTAACTCTGTGTTAAAAGCAGCAAACAAGAATATGATGCTGCATGAAATGTGAACAATGTTCTGGATTAAATGTTAATACAAAATGAAAACTATTGTTAATTTAGAAGGCTGCCATTTGTATAAACTGCTTACATACATCATATTTTAGCAAAGTACAAAACGTCCCGCTTTTCATTTTCTCGCTTTCATAGATTAGCCATGATTTTGCATCTATAAACTCCCAAATCATACTTCTTCCATTTATTGACTGTTGAACACGTAAGACTGCGAGCTTTTTTAGCAGTTGGTGGTTCTGCTTTGTCAGAAACATCTCTTTCTTTCTCGTTGTTAATGGTGGAGGAACGCTTCCTTTCACCTCCGGTTCCCTGCCTCAAGAAAAAGCTTGATATATCTCTCTGTCCAGTGCATTCGTCCGCATCTTTTCTCATCACGTGCACGCTGACAACCAAAAGATCATTTCATTGGGTCCTACATGAAGTCTCTGACTAAAATATGAAAACGATCGAAAACGAGTTCGTAAACGATACAAAAACAAAACACAGCTCGGCTTTGCTTCATAATTTTGAGGCCTCAGTGAACAAAATTGAAAAACGAAAATGAAGAATGTAGATTTTAGTTTTATTTCCAAGTAAGCTGCTCATTTGAAGCGTAAATATCGAGAACATTTCGACAACCAAACTGCCCGGTCTTTTGTCCGACCAGAGTCTGCTTTTGGCGGACATTTGGTCATTTTTGCCGGACATATGTCCGATGTCCGGCCATTATTTGCAGCCTTGATTATCATAAGAAAGAAACTTACCATTTACCATATATTTTTTAAAAAATCTTTCTTTTGTCGTGTGTGATATAAAGTACCAGATAACAGTGGGCTTTGTTCTGTTTGTTGAATAATTCATCTTGATTATTATGCCATTATACAAGGCATGGAACATGACATGAACTTTGTGAAAAACAGTAGCAGTGAACTCTTACAATGAATTTGTTGAAGGAGGTGAGTGGTTTGACCTCACAAAAGCGAGTGTCAGATTGGTCAGGGTATTAAAACAGGGGCGTTAAAAAACTGAACTACATGTTCAAAAAGGTAAAAGGCAACTAAAAAAATAAACAAATTATACCTCAGGATGGCATAGAAACAGATTATGATTCACCAAACTTGATTTCACACCATGATGGTATAGCTGCAATCAAGCCAAATATAGAATATTTTTTCTTTTATGGATTCAGCCTTACAAATTGTTGATACAATTTGCTTCACTTACAATGATTCATAAACTTGTTTTTTCAAACGTCTTCTTGGAAGTCATTCATGCAGTTGCACAATTAAGGTAAGGATTTTGGCGGGAAAACGAGAGATAGCACAGAATATGACAGGGCATTAGTTATCTCAAATAGACACACATGGCGGGGCATTAGCAGTGTTTAGAAACCCCAGAAGTCCAATCCCTGCCTAATGCCTGGGGTTGGGGTGGGGTTTACATTGACTGGTTCCTTATGATGGCCTCCCCTAATAGATTCATGACAAAAGTCTGGGTTCTTTTATGATTTTAAGAGGAGCAGCCAGAATGTAGGGAGCTCTAAAACCTACTTTTGCAATTCAAACTGTCTCCATATAGGCATAAAGCACTTAACTTACTAAAAGACATTTTAACTCGAGTACACATACGGTACATGTACAGTAATAAAGTGAAATTATTTTGACAACCCTGAAAATTAGCATTTGATTCCTGTATTTGGGTAGGTTATTCCAGAATTGGGTATTTTTATAGAGCAGTGCAATTTCTAGGAAATATTTATTTAGTACCCTAAATAAATCAAGCATTTAGAGAACGACGCATAGTCAAAGCAAATGCAGTTTCGTGGCTCTAAAAACAAAATACATGTCTTGAAATTTACCTTGGGGGGCGTATTCTTCACAACATCCAAATTTTTAAACTTTCGGTCGAGTACTAGACCCCCCTTCCTCCATCGGCTATCCCGGCCGGCCCGCAATTCAAATCAATGCGGTACCTTTTATGTTCCCCGCAAGATCGTTGAAATTCTTCCCACTCTTTCATACATTTCGTTCTGTCGCCTTTGTTTCTTTCTAGGCAGTCTTTTAAAGCCTGATGATGGCAAAGAGATGGTATTTTTTGAGTCTCCGTCATCACGCGCCTGTCCGACCTGTCCGCCATCTTTGTTTTCATCTGAATCTATCCACAATGCACAGCGCGAGGGGCGTTGTACGCATGCGCATTGCTGTCGCGTTGCATCATGGGTTGGCCGTTTTTACGAAGTGCTTGAAATCGAGCGGTGTTTGAGTTTCAAAGTTGTCTGTGTGTGGAGAATATTCACGTTTTGGGCACATTTCTGGAGATCGGAACAAAATAATATTTAATGAGGAGTGGTACAAAAGAGTAGTGAAGGTAAGGGTGTGACTTTGATACCTCAAAGACGCTGTCTTCCGTACATCCTGACGCAATTGACGGCAAAACTATGCGAACAAGGGCGCACTGAGTTGGTAGCTTGGGTGGGTTTTGCTCTTTCCCTTTTAAAATATGCGTAATGATTTAGCCACTGCGGCGATCTAACTTGAAGATATTCTATAAACATAATCGAGCTGTGTATGTTTGAAGGGTTGAGCTTCGGGTAGTTGAGTTGTTAAATGGGTGAGTCGGAAGGGTTTCGTCGATTTCATTGCAGATAATTTGTGTGCCTCAGTTGCGATGAGCGTCTGAGCAAGAGATAGCTTTTATTCAATAAAACCTATTGAAAATTCGTATTGTGGGGTGATATTATACCAAGTACATTATCAGTTAAATCATCTGATATCCTAACAGCATATTGTTTTGCTCATATGCTTATGACAATGTTTTCTTTCGTTTTTCTAGGCGCTTGTCTGAACCGGAGGTCAGAGGCGATTATTTGGCTTCGGAGCAAATGCATCGATCTGCCACCGGCAGACAGGGACTGCTTTTTCATGGAAATAAACCTTACTTTTGACGTTCTCAACTGAAAAACAATCTTCAGAAGACAAAACTTGAACCATGGTGCTGACACCGAGGCAAAAGGATGAGTTGTAAGTCTAGTAAAATATCATATCATATTTTCTGTAACTTGGTGATTATTTGGTCTTATTTTGGCCCTCGTGTACGTATCAACTGTGTATGAAAATACTGATGATTTCCCTGTTCGTTTTAATAACTGGGAGTTGTTCGCGCTGACTGTCTTGGGGTTTCAAAGATTTGCCGGTGTGTCAAGATATCGGAAGTAAATAGTTTTTGTTTCAGGACGTTGATTTCCTGTTTAGAATAAGAGAAAAAAAGATGTACAGTATCGCTTCGATCGCAGTATGTAAATTAATATTGTGAAATTTACATTCCCTTGTCCTTGAAATCTGCAAGATGGCGTGACTTATGCGAAACAGTCGTGTCTAATGGGTTTAGCAAAATTTTAAATAAATAATTTCTCTACCTTTACATGAAAAATTGTATTTTCCAGGCACAAGGCGATAGCTGATTATCTACACTCGTCCGGATTTGAAGATACTTTGAATGCTTTTAGAAAGGATGCTAATGTGGTATGTCTCCTGGTTGTTCAGTTAAATATATATATAAAAGTATTGAATCTTTTTGGTTGCATAAGAAGATTTGTAGGCAGTTAAAAGGTGCAAATTTATTTAATACTTCAAAACAAAATCTTGACTGTTTACATCGTCAGGATTCGGGAAATAAACAGCAAATGAGTACTGAGTACTATTGACTCATGTCTTGTTCAACCAATTGTTTACAAGTTAGTTTTGTATTTTTTAGTATTCTGGAGCTGGTTGATGTTTAGTTCCAGGAGTATTTGCATGCTACATAATGACCAGTCACTTCCTAAACCCATAGTTATTTCTATTTTGTTCGCACAATCTATTTTATCTATCAACAAATTTATCAGAAATATGCTTCAAGTTTTGCATTCCTCATTTGTTGGGTTTCTTTTACAGTTCTGTTATGTCTACAGCTTTAATCTTGAGCACATAAACTATGTTTTATTTAAAAGAATACATAAAAAGAATCCCTAAAAATGTTATGATTTATGACATCAGTTTTAGCACATATAGTATTGTGCTAGAATATTGAGTTTTTACCTATAGTATTTTCAGATCATTACACTTATTTTCACACTGTTTTACACTGTTCTCAAGCCTCATACATGTATACTGATAACTTTAGCTTGTCTTTCTCATTGGCTGTACTGACTTCCAATAAATTTGATCTTTCCATTAGTCAGTAAATAATTCCAGTTGTACCATTTTTTCTCAGGGAAAGTACTTTTTTGGCCAAAGAAAGAACTTGCTTCAGACCACAGTTATTCAAGGACTGGGAAGCAGTACCTAGTGGAAAAACCCTTACCCAGTGGATAATTATTGTTAACAATGTAGGTCAGTTTATCTACTGGATAAGGAATTGTCCACTGGATACTGCTCTCCACCCTATGAACTATTGGGGAAAGAATAATAATTAAATACATCTATAATGCTTTTGTCTAACCCAGAAACAGCTAGTAGAATGCTCTACCATGTACTTGTAGAAGTGTGTATATTGCTTACTGACTGCTTGTATCTGCAATGATTTGATACTGATTTAATAGTAAGTAACATTTTCATTTTTTATGACATTACTCAAATTTAGAAAAATGGTCACAAATGTCAGCTAGACTATAGTGTTACAACTGTTTGGTGGAAGAAAATCCACCAGCTATCTTGACAATCAAGTATTGCCCCGGACTTTGAAAGTACCATTTTTATTTTATTTTCTTGAGGTAAATTTGGGTGTACAGAACCTCTTATCCTAAATTTGTCTGTTTTGAAAAATATTGAACGTCTTGTTCTGACATAGTAATTACCGATATTTTGTGAAACAAAATACAGTATTATTTCATTGAATAAATCTTCTGGCAACCTTCTTAATTGTTTGTGATTGGCCAGTTTCTCAATATCTCCAGTATTTGTTTGTTAATTGGAAGCCCTGCACCTGAAGAACATAAATCTAAATCTCAGTGGTTGAAATAGTGCGAAAGTAGATTCTACATGTACAGTACAAGCTTGCATAACTCCAAGGTTGAACATATTTTGTGAAGTAAAAGTGAGAAAGTATTACAATCAACAGAAGTGATGAAGAATTATAGATGGAAGATCCATCTTTAAGTATTCTAATAAAAATAAAATTTATTTTTTTAAATGTTAAGCCAAATTTAAATTAAATGATTTTGTATTTTAGTAAAATATACTGTATTAAAGTTATGCGTAAATAAGGTTATCAAATGAATGCTTTTGGTCAAGCTATTCAGGGTTAAAAATAGAGGCCAGCTGTAGGCTACAGCCGGCAATAATATCCTGACCATTATCTGCTGTTTTTGTTCAATATTTTCAGTCAGTCTACAAAATAACCAGTAGATATCTTGATTTTTGAAAATAGCTGGCAAATTTGAACAAATATGGAAAAAGTTATTTGGAACCCTTTTATTTTCAAACATGATGATTAGCCTAAGGAGGGGAGATATTTACACCATCAAGTTAATTGTTAATGAAATAATTATGCCTACAGATAAGAGCTACTGGTAGCCCTGTGGCATGCAAGTGACCTTCACATAATTCCATTACAACAATGATAATTATGTTAATTTAAGTCTGCTATTATTGCAACACAAAAACTTCTGTATATTTAGTATCTTTTCTGGCATCAATTTACAGGCTATAGTTGGAAAACTACTATAAATAGGAAAATAAATTATAGAAAAGTTTTGTTAGAAATACTGAGTTTTCAAAGTTCAATTCCAATTTTCATAATTTTGTATACATTTGTAAGTATCATCAGTTAGTTATTTTCAGTTATCATACACAGGCTCATATTTTAGCAAATTTCAGTCTCTTTAATATAGTATGAATTAGACAAGTGTAAATGTTAGTTCATTGAGGGCTACAAATATTGTTTATCTGTCAGTGGCTCTGGTGTGTTTTTATCCTCACTAAATAGAATTCTGATTATTGTTACTTGTTATAACAATAAAAATAATAATAGTAATAATAATAGTAAATTATTATTATTGTTTATTTATTTGTTTTGTATCAATTAAATAGTATTGTTTTTAATAAACTCCTAAACTGGATAGCTGCTATTTATAACTGAAAATTTCATGTTCGTAGCTTCAACCATTCTAACTTGTGCAGAGCCTGTTTTACCTGCTCTATTAATGCAACAGATCAATATAACCTGCCAATATGCATCATTTTCTGTTGAGCAGGTGCGAGCTTTCTGTCAGAATCTTTGCAGAAATAAAACTTATCAGACAGTATTTAAACCAGTTTCATTTGTTGAGCTTGCACATTGGATTTAACTTCTGATACATTATGAGCCCACTATCCCATGAACTTTGGACATGCTCAATAGAAAAAATGAGACAGTTTCATACCTGCCAACCGTCCCAATTTTATTGGGACAGTCCCAATTTTTGGCTTTCATAACCTCCAAAAATTGGGATGTTCTGATTTTCTAGAGTTTTAGCCGGTAAATATTCCTGTTTTTAAAGTAATATTTAAGATATAAATCAGTAGTTTTCCAGGTCTTTTTTTCTGCAAATTGAGAAGAAACTTCCTTTATTGATCCAAACCATATGTATGAATGGCTTGCGGATTTCGGTGTGGAGTGCAGAGCACGATCAATCTGCTTCGACCTTCAATTATGAAAGTGTCCTGATTTCTGATTTACAAATGTTGGCAGGTATGCAGTTTTGGCAGAGCCTGTTTCTTAAATTTGGTCAAGCATGTAAACAGTAGTCTTGGTTATTGGGTTAGCATTTATTGTTCATTATCATCGATATCTGAAAAAGAGCAAAATTAATAATAAAATTATTTTTTTCAGTGTTATTTTGACTTTTGTTCCAACTGGTGTAATGCCAAAGTTTGAGACTGTTTTGTGTTCCAGTGCACTGGATACATTCTGTTATCATTAGTTGTGTTACAATATATTACCGTATATATTAAAAAAATACATACAGCCAGTTCATTATAATTTATATGAGAGCTGAAACATCATGTATGATTGTAAAGCAAAAACTACTTGACATTGAAAAACTTGTTCATAGATTGCAGGCTCAAATTATTTTACTTGCAGTCTGTTTAAGACTAACATTTGTTTAACATGTTTCAAACAACTTAATAAGGATTTGTCAAATCTACAGGTTGGAGATCAGGAGAAGAAATATCAAGGTTTATTGGAAAAGAAATGGACATCTGTTATAAGACTACAGAAAAAGGTATTGTTTGGAAAAACGTAATTTATTTGTTATGTATACATTTGTGTTATACCAGGTGTTTCGCTCTGTTTTTTCCTCAGTAGGAAACAGACAAAAACATTTATTTAAAACTTTTGCAAACAGAAGGGGTTAATATGTTGTTTTAACACTTTAGATTTAGAAACTGTATTCTTTTTGCATGTTGAACAGTGAGATTTCAAAATTTGCTTGTTTGAGTTAAGTTTCAGTTTTGTTTTTATTAAGTTGTATCTCCAAACACATGCGATACTTGTGATTAAATATGGAAATTGTCTTTGTTTTCAAGATGCTATGAAGAGTGTTTTCTTCCCATTTCCCACATGCAGTTTTAATTGATCACTTTTTTAGAAGTGATATATCAGCAATTGTCCGATTTCATTATTTTGTTACAAGTTTGTAAATGAAGCAAATAAAGATTGTTGTTTCTAGAAGCAAATTAAAGTTTCCAGTTGGTTAACTTTACACTTCAACAGATTAAAATAATCAATAAATCGAATTGATCATTATTTTAAAGTTTGACTCAGAAGATTCTTATTTTGTGGCTTTTCAAGTGACGAAATGTTTTGTTTACAATTGGTTTTGCTTGACTTCAGTCCTAGAATTCAACATTTTTGAGCTTATAAAACTAGTTAGCTATCAGTTTTAACACCAGAAACTAATTTGTTCAAGGTAGAAAATAGCTAAGTGGTCTTATTTCATAAGGGGTTTAAAAAATGTAAACAAACTGCGATGTAATTGTGAAATAGACTGGGTTTTTATTGTTTTTTGTATGTATGTATAATTGGTCTCACACTTGTAGTGCTAAATCAGGGAAACAGCTTGGCATCATTTCTTCATGTATTAGTTCTATCAAAGTTGATAATTTTTCCTCTGAAATGATATACTATCAGCTTCCAAAATAGCCAGTGGGTTAATGTTTGTTCAAAGGGGTATTCATTCAAGTTATTTTTGGGGGATTAGGTTACTTGTTTCAGGGAGGATTATGTTCAGAGTGGTTTCTGTATTCAGTAAAAAGCTTGAACAATTAAATTTTAATTTAAAAAGAAAGCATTGTTTGTTTAAATTTAGTTGCCTGTGGGTGCATACATGTACCTATTTGAATGGATATTTCTGTAAATAAAAAATAGTGTTTTGCACAAAAAACTCATTTCAGTTACATTGTGACAATGAAAATGTGTTTTCTCAAAGAACTTGCTGCTACAATAAATGTTGAAGATTTACTAATTGTTTTTAAAAAAATATGGTACTCCTGTCAGCAAAACAAATCAGATTGCAAGCAACAGAAGTACAGTTGGACCCCATTAATTTGAAGTCCCATGGGGAAAGGAAAATGGTTCGAATTAACAGGGGTTTGAATTAATGAGGTAAGAATCAGTAGTAAGGCACTCCAAAGGGAATGAATATTACTTCGAATTAGCGGGGACTTTGACTTATCAGAGTTCGAATTATCGGGGTCCAACTGTATTAATATTTTGTTGTTAATACTTTCATTGAGCTATAAGTAAAAGAACACCATGCACTAAATTGCCACCTTAATTTGTGTTTTAGGTAATGGATTTGGAAACAAGACTATCAGAAGCAGAGAAAGAATTTCAACATGGAGGTAAATGTTTGTATTACATTTAATTTTATCTGATATTATTAAATGCCCAGCTATATTATGTGAGGGTGGGTTTAGCCGACTCCATCTCAGCACCTCCAGATCACTCCACTATTTGTTCCTCTCCAGCACTAGGGTCTTGAGCTCCCTCATATTGCTTTATCTTCTGCAAAGTCACCATATGTCATCAGCCTCCTCCCTTGTCTTCCTATAGTGTGGGTGGGCTCCCAGTGTGTGAGTTTGAGTGTCTGGCCAGCCCCATTCTCTCTTGCACCTTGGTTGTTGATGTGGTCTTCCCAAGTGACATTCAGGGCCATTTGTAGCATCCTTGTATAGACTC
>JAOBYH010631752.1:0-12146 GCA_025403525.1 Umimayanthus kanabou
ATTCTTTATTTGGGAGCCCCCCCCCCCCCAACGATGTGTTGTGCTGTGTTGTGTTGCAAAAATCCAAGAGTACTGAACTATTACACTATCCAACAATAAGTTAAGTAATAAAACAATTCTCTATATGAAGAAGAGAGCACTCGAAACCATTGGAAATACAACAACTAATTACACCCAATCAAGAACAAATCTGCACTTTATTATGTTACCAGCTACATGTAAATCAAACATTATGAGACTGCGATTCCAACTGCTTAGATACAAAAGGTTTCATAAAATCAAATATAAACTACGGCTATTTACATATTTTTGAGTAACTTGTACTGTCTGTTTTTGCTCGAGTATGCCATAGCAGAGTAAGTGACACTAGATAAAGTAAGTAAAGTTAACAGTGAAACAATGATCCCTAGACCTGCTTTTCCAGAAGGCGTGTCGAACCAGTGCGAGGAGCTGGTATCTGTTGCACTTTGGGTGTTCGTCTTTGTCTTAACTTCGGGTCCATCATCTGAAGTGTAGACAGAACTAGATGGGTCTCGTGAATTGCAAAGAATATATAAAGGAACAATTGAACCACCGTCGGTGAGGGGAGAAAGAGAAGAGGCATTGAAAAACATTGTAAACTAAACTCTTCAAGCGAACCATGGAAAAAGAAAGTTCACGCCGAACGGTTAAGAAGAGCATATGTGGGAAAACAGAAAAAATATGTTTTTGATGAAAATTGGCCAAGAAAAAAATTTGCACAGAAACCATTTTTTAACCCAACCCTACTCCCCACAAGATCAGATGGACCGTCCCTAAGGAAAAAGTCAGAACTATCTGTACAAAAAACTACATGCTAGACCTATACTCAATATACAGGAGTTTATTTCCAGTTTCCGTTGTGTTTAGCAGCTGAAAATGACTGAAGAAAGTTGTCTTGCTCAAGGACACAACGGGGTTCGAGCTCACGACCTTTAGGTTAGGAGTCAGACACGCTAAACATCTATTAAGGTGTCCAAACGGAACGGCATGCTGCTTCCAGCATGTTTGACAATGTAATGAGGATCAACTTGTTGGAAGACAAAATTGAACGATTCAAACTTATCTAACATCCATCCAACACCATCTCTTAAGGTGTCCCAACGAACCCGACATGTTGCTTGCAACATTGTTTGGTAATGTTGGGCCAACTTGTTGGATGTTGTATCCAACAGTGTTGGATGATGTTTGGTCATCTTGCTGGATCTGTTATTCAGGCCTTACAAAACAGAAAACAATACTTACCTTGGCAGGTATTGAGGCATATTCTTTTCTGAACCATCATTTTAGAATCCATATCATCTTCGCATGCCATTCCCTTGCAAGTACGCACGCGTGACTGGGTCCCTCCGTCACAAGTAGGGGGGCATTCACTCCACTCGTTCCAGGTCCAGCGACTTACTCCTATATTGGGCACTAAAAGATAGAACACACTTCTTTAGTCCATCCTATGTACATTTGTGTAGGCAAGAATTACTTAACGCCATAGAAATGGCCAGGGATCAATTTTAACCCGGACCTTCTGCTTCGCGCTGGACAACAAAGAAACGTTAACTCTTTAGTTTTCTGATCAAGAAATATTTGTTTGGGAGTACCAACCAGATCCGCTGGAACGCCCTGCTTTACTCAAACATTTCTCCTTCATAATTAACTAAATTACCTGAACAACGTATTCCTTCCCCTGCGTATCCTGCTTTGCATGAACACTTGAACGAGCCGGGAGTGTTAGTACAGATTGCTCGGCTGTGACAATTGTGTTCACCAACGGCGCATTCATCTGTATCTAACAGTTAGCAAATAGAGATATTTCAGACTATGAAATTAAGATACGATACGATACGAAACCTTTATTTATACACGATAATTAAAAAAGCTTACAGCTTGTGGGGTTGTGTAAAATAACATCTAAATCTAAAAGTTTAAAAAATCTTAAAAATCTCGAATTCTTCTAATAAATAAAACTGACAACTGACTAAAATTATTTAAATTAATCTTAAAAATAATTACATATAACAATCGCGAGTTGATTATGCACATCACATCGCTAAAAGGGTCGCTTTAGCTTGCAGTATTGTTGGAAAAACGGAAAAACCGAGAAAAATCGACATTCACTCAAGTTGGCATCCATTTTGGACGAGTTTTCAAGTTTTCCCAGTCTCTTCTTTAAAAGAACTCGTCCAATATGGCGCCTGACTCCAGTACATCTCGTTTTTCTCTATTTTTCAGCTCCCAAACGAGATGCCAGCTACGCCGGCTAGTTATTTCAATTTAATCTTATCTTATTATAAAAACATGGTAAAAGGGGAAGCTAGTTTTGTAGAAATTTTATCTGCGCAATACAACAACAATTTTGGCTGTAGAATACGATAACAATTTAATCTTATCTTATTATAAAAACATGGTCAGAGGGGAATTGTGTAGAAATTACTGTATGTGCAATACAACAACAGTTTTTAAATAGGCCTTTTATTTGAAAAATGTGGTCATTTCGGTGCTGGGCAGAGATGCCTGGTGCCCAGCGTCTACTTTACAGTTTACAATTGTAACAGTCAGTATAAAAATACGACACGTTGCTTGTTTTGGGGGTTGTAGTATTTTCAAGAATCCGGTAATTTTAGGGAGTTGCTGAAGTAAAAAAAAAATCACCAATATTTCCTATACTTGGGTATATTAAATTTGGTGTAAAAAGGAATAAAAAAGGGCTTGCATTCGTTAATAAATTAGAAAATGTTCAGTTATCGCTGAACAAGGCGTCAGAAAAGTGTTTTATTCCTTTACGTTGGGGGCGGTACACCAATATTGGGTCTTTTAAGGATAATGCAAATTTTCAAGATTTTTTTTAACAAACACCCTCGACACCCGACCGCTAAGGTAGATGTCATATCATAATCATAATTATCATCACCATCATCATTATTATGATCATGATTATATTTTTTATTATTATTATCATTATTATTATTATTATTATTATTATTATTATTATTATTATTATTATTAAAAAATAGAAATAAACAAAATATAGCTAAAAAAGAAGAGGAAAAATTATTGTTATTATAGTAATGTTTATTATTAATATTGTTATTATTAATATTAATATTATTATTGTTATTATTTATATTGTTATTGTTGTTATTATAAGATAACAGAATGTATATCGTCGAGTCCCCTTTTTTGTAAAACTATCGGGCAAATCAACCTATTTCGTTTAAGTTACCTGTGCAGCCCAATCCATCTCCCTTGTAACCTTTCTTGCACGTGCACTTGAATGATCCAGGGGTGTTAGTGCAGGTGGCTTGAGTGTGACAACTGTGTTCACCAACAGCACATTCATCTATATCTAAACAGTTAACATGTTAAAGAGTTTAAAATATGAAGCATAATAATAATTAGCAGGAGGAAATCAAAGCAACTTACTCTCATGCAGAGAATTAAAAAAAAAGTTTAAGAGTTCTAATTACTAATAATGTTTATATATGAATAGATATGTTTATAGATGAATTTATATATATTCATCTTGCAGACTCTTCCTTTGCTTGTGAGTTGCCGAGCTACAAAATAGGGCAGTTTCTAATTCCAAGTTTTACTTTATCAAATTTCTACGTACGCTTTTCTTACCCAAGCAGCGAAAACCATCTCCGTTGTAACCTGTTTTGCAATTGCATTTGTAAGAGCCATCTGTGTTCCTACACGAGGCTTTTTCGTCACAGCCACTGGTGCCAAGTTTGCATTCATCATCATCTGCATAATATTGTATTGCCAGTTTAGATGAACAGTTAGTGCTTTCTTGCTAGAAAAAACAGCAAACTGCATCATCCCCTCTCTCCACCAAAAAATAATCAACAAGAAAACTTCCTTAACGTACTTCACAAAGGGAAAAGATTATGCTGTTCGTGTGGAAGTATTTACTGACGAGAATAGAACCCATGATTGCCGGTCAAATGCTCTACCCATTGAGTTACCGACATTCACAGAAACTCGTAATGGGGATCCGAGTCATTTGATGGATACTTGAGATGGCGTGTTCCCTAGGCCTTCAATTTTATACAAGTTGCATCAGTCTCCATGTAATCAAACATATATACGATTATCGGGCATACCGAGTCAGCAGCTGCGGGATCTATGTCGAGCGTGAACACACTATTTACAAGAGCCCCACAAATGAGTCCGTTCTCCATTACGAGTTTCTGTTCTTTTCTGAGCCTCGAATTTGAACAACGCATTTCCTATAAATAAATTATCTCCATTCTTCATACATCATACTTCATAATTTTCAGGTCCAAGATTTCGCAGCTGGCCTTTCTTGAATCTACAAGAAGTTTGTAACCAAAAAATAGGACCTGACATTGTTGATTTTTATTTGGTGCACTAACTTTACATTATAATCACCAAAGTCCAAGTTTACACCCACCCTCCTATGCAGATTGTTTTAAAATTATTTATTTTATATGTTTAATCCCTTCTTTCAGGTCTAACTAGTACGTTTATGCCGTGGGTCTCTTAAGTTTGGTATAAAAGTAATAAAAATCAAACAAACCACTCTCTTGTATATTTCTTAATTCTAAGCTGTCCAAAACGATTACTGAATTTTAGGCATACAAACTTTGCCTGTTTTCTAATTGCTGGTGTTTACCTGAGCACCGATGTCCATCTCCGTTGTAGCCCGCCTTACAAGTGCATTTGTAAGAACCGTCGGTGTTTCTGCAAGTGGCTTTGGTCAGGTCACAACTACTGATACCAAGTGTACATTCGTTGTCATCTGCAAATTATTTGTTTGGTAAAAAAATACTTTTGCAAATTTCTTGTCAGAATTTCAAAAGCGGTCTACAAATCTAACACTAAAGAAACGCATAGATACAGGTTTTTAGCTCTACTTGTATGAACCAAACATTAATAAATTAAAACAAATGCTTTGTTAGTATAGCTTTACTGATGACTCAAGACTGGAAAACAAAAAAATTACACCAAAGGTGTATGAAGCATTGTTGTTTTTTACTTTTTTGGGGGGGGGAGGGGGTTGTTGTTTTCTATCTCTGGTTTCCAGTCCCCCGGGTGGTTATCAAATTTGAAAATGCTTCATAAACATTTACTTAAAACGCGACAGAAAAATCTATTTTTATCGTAAGAAATAGCGACAAAAAGAAAAGACAACATACCACTGAACAATTAAAATTAGCAGAAAACGTTTGTTCATCAACCTCGAAAAAAAGTAAAAACAGCTTTATATCGTTTATTTGTAAAAGAAACTTTAAAATACTCAGGAAACGTGAAAACGACCGCGAATATGGTAAGTTAAGTAAAACAAAAATATAATAGTGTAAAATGTGCAAAACTCGAGAAATAAACACACTTATTACTGCATGTTGCATAATCATAAATGACGTCAGTCTAACTAAATTAGAAATATTAAAAGGGATGACCTCGTGATCATCTAACAATTCCAATGCAATGGTGCAACAAATTCACATAAAACATGTAAAACGGACCAAAACTGAGGACTATAGACTCCAGACGCAAACCATGGCTAGTAACAAACATCGAAACTTAAAGATATCGTTGACGAAGGATTCGTACAATCTACAAAAGTAAAAATACACTATCGAAGTCCAGCAGAACAAAAAACGGCAAATGGAGAAAGAATGTTTTACGCTTTGCTAACCGATGGAACGGTGTATAGAAAAATCGTCGCTTTTGGACAAGCGTCCATTAGTTCGCAACATGTCTAGAAGAATGGAAATACTACGAATTAACCAACTTGAAACACCAGGTACATGAACAGCCCCATCGAGTTCATGGCCACGAGCACCACGAAGGCGACGGAAACAACGAGGACCGGAGGACTTAAAAAAGATTGTTCGCAACTTTTAGAAGTCGTGGCGTTGGAAGATATTTATTAATTATCAATTCCCTAACGAATTTTATACGAATAAATATTCGTTGAGAGTGTTGAACTTTTTTTTTTCTCCAAAACGAAAAACAAAAATACGGGAAATTCCAAAAAGAGAAAACTGTCAAATTATTATTCGTTCGTTCCATATATCCTAAGCAAAGGAAAGGGGAAAACCACACGCACAATTCTGGTACTATTACGTTTTAATGCAACCAGAAGTAAAACTGCGAAACCAAATCTAATAAATTTGCTCTGATAGGCACACAAAAAAACTACAAAAAACCATACATTAACTGTAAAAAAGGAACATCAACACTAGTACATTTACAGTACCGCGCAAGGAACAGAAAACCAGTCTGAAAAGCTCATACATTTACTATAACCAAAGCATTGACCAACAAATTTCGAACACACACACACATTCTGAAAACCTACATATTGAAGCATTGCCCCAAGCAATGCTTAAAAATATATACTAGATTCACGGTTTTCTTATAATTCTAGTTTTGATAATGGAAACGAGGTAGTGTCGAAAACCTGATATTATCTGTAGCATTTTTTTACCCTATAAATCGAAAAAGAAAACAGCAGTCTAAAAGTATCATATTTGCGTTATTGAGAGCAGCTAAAATGATCCAGATTCCAAATTTAAAACAAAAATTGCTAAACACAATTAGTGACAACTCTTTATATCTCAAATGAAAATCTCATTAGTATTTGGAAGAAGTACTTTAAAAACGTCATTAGATTTCTTCTTTTATGATGCTTTAACGTTTTAGATACTTGATGCACTACGAATCGAAATCTCACCGGAACAACTAAATCCATCTCCGCCGTAGCCCTTGTTGCATTTACATTTGAAAGAACCGACTGTGTTTGTGCACTTGGCTCTTTTGTCACAACTTGCACTGTCAGTTGCGCACTCATCCAAATCTGGAAAAGTACCAATTACTCTGTTACTTTACAACGAATAAGACACCTTCAGTTGGAGAAGTGGTAGATAGATTTTTAATGAATCACCATCAGTTTTACAGCATTAAAAAAAGAACTTGCAACAGTTAATACATGTGAAATTAAATACAATGAGTTATTTGACTGACAGCAATTATTTTGTGAATTTAAGAATCTGATGGCAAGGCAGCCTAAAAGAAACCACAGGGCTTATAATTTTAAGCTGCCTTTGTATTTGTATTAATCTTGAGTATACATTTGGAATGGTTTGCTTGTAGCATAAATGCGAATATATACAGAACATGGAAGACAATATTTCAGAAGATCGATATTATTACAAGAATGAAAAGTGTTTTTGTGCCGTATAGTGAGAATAAGAAACATCATAACCATTTTAACAAATTAACTAGATGTTTTTTAGCTCAGTTTTGAAAGTAGTATCTTTACCCTATGAAGAAAACTGGCGTTAGGCTTTCTCCATAATTCAGCTAAATGTTCTACAATCAATTAGTAGACACACTGCGAAAGAACACGATTAAACAAGCTAAATTTTATACTCAACCCCTGCGAGTATCCTACTTACAAACCCTCCGAGGTCGGGAAATTTTTATATGCATATGGGAAAGTTTGGCTTCCTATGAAGTTTAGGGGTATGTCTCCAAAAAGAATTGCGAAATTTGGATGTAAATGTTTATTCCAGTACTCTAGACAAATACATTTGTCAAAAATGCTCAGTGAATTGATAATTATCTTCCTTAGAAAAATTCATTGCACTGACAAATATGACTTCCTTGGTTCAATGTTCGTGGGCAAGACTCCAAAAGCAAAATTTTTCCTATCCCGACCAGGCACGAATCGGGATTGGGCTTTGCAGCAATATCGGGATAATTCTGTCTAAATGCGAATAGTTGCAATTGGACGATCTGGATTCGATTGTATACAATGCAATGAAAGTGATAGCAGACCAAACCATCATCTTACTCACCTTTGCATTCAAATCCATCTCCGCTGTAGCCTTTTACGCACGTGCAATAATGCGCTCCCTGTGTGTTACTGCAAGTGGCTTTTTCATGACAGTCACTACTACCAACAGTACATTCGTTTATATCTGAAATTTAATTGTATCTGTATTATGGTCTACGAACTGGTTTAATTTAACAGCAGATTTGGAGATTGCTGGCAACCAACAGATACCCTGTTAAGTTCTTGCTCTATTGTCAATTTATCATCGAAAAATGAGAGAAATGTTTTAGTCGCCATGCATACTTTCGGAAATAATACTTAAATTTGGGAGTTTTGCATACAGGATAAACCTTTAGATTCAACGTTTGCTGTAATAAGGTCTAGATTAAAGGAAGAGATTCCAGATCTAAAGAGACTACTATCAGATATAAAGGGGGAAAACAAAAACCTGTGTTTATCTCCCCTAAAAATGTCAGTTGCTAATAAAAGTACCTACTACTTCATATGAGTGGTTTAGAAGCTTTGGGCATTCCAGACGGTGTGTAAAATAGCTTATGCGCAGTTAAACAAAGTTCCAATTGGTTATATATTTCATAGGCAACAACAACAGGTCAATGCAAGCTCGGGTGTATTTATTTTCTAAGACAAATTATATCGAAACATTTGCATCTATTCAACTCAACAGTACGATGATGAATGTTCAATTAAATGCATAGAAACTCCCTTTCCATCATAATATTTAAACGAAAATAAGTTAACTGTCTTATTATAGCATCCCCTAAAGCAGGCTTTTCTCTAACATTTCTTTGAAAACCAAAATATTTTTAATTTGTTTCCCGGTTAAGCATTTACATGGTATAACATGAATGTATATATTCATCCCATGCCTAAAAAGATTCAGCAAATCAGAATCAAGGAAAGCCTTCGTGTGATCTGCAATATTCAGCGGATAGTAGTTTTTCTACTTCCGGTTCTCAGTAGGTCTTCCCGAACACTCAATGATCTTTTCTAAACATTTTGAGTTTCGAGAATGTTTCAGAAGATTTTGGATTTCCAAGAATTTCGGAATATTTTCCGAAAAATTAGTAAGATCGTTTCGACTCATTTCATAACCTTTTGAAAACTTCTGAAAACTTCTGAACTCTTATAAAGATATTTTGAAGATTTTCTGCAACTTTGCCAAGTTTGCAAAAACTGTTAAACTTCTTAAAGAGACGAACATGCCGCTGATGACATGGCTCGGTTGTATGCGAGGAAACGAGTAGCTAGCAAAATTCATGGTATCACGCTGAAACTATATTACTAATAATATAATCCTGAACTAAAATTAAAAATATATATTTTTTATTCAGTACACTCACCTGAACAGTTCAGTCCGTCTCCACTGTACCCCTTCACACACGTACATAGGTAGGACCCAACTGTGTTACTGCAGTTGGCTTTAGAATGGCAGGTATAGTCGGCTCGTGTACATTCGTCTACATCTGCAATATTTTTATTTAGAAATCTTTACTCGAAGGTACGTATCAAAAAGTAGAAGATTATAGACTGCATAAGATCAAGAAAAACAAATTGCTAATGACGTTGGGTATTGAGGTAATCGATCAGTCAAAGACTACGTGCTTTTAAAACAATAGACTTTAAAACTAACGACGTTTCAAAAAATAACAAAAAGATCGGTGCAATCGCACCGCTCAAGTTCGGATGATAAGTAGATTTGTAGTTTTTGCCGAGGCAACTAATGGTAAGGATTGACATAGAACCTGTTTGTGTTGCCTCTTTTCAAGAAAACTTGTATTAAAAGGTAAATCATTCCCAAGCCAAGTGGCTCATATGGCCGACGGTTATCTCTTGTTTTCTGAAGTGTTAAACGGATATAAGTCTGTGACTCCTCCTGGACAGGACACTAATACATCGCAGGTTAACCCCCAGTTAAAGCTGATGCTCAATTTATCCGGCTGAGTCGATCTAGACAACTGAACCCATCACCACTGTATCAAAACCTATACAAATGAATCCATCCCCATTGTATCCTTACTTAGAGAACTGAATCCATCCCCAATGTATCCTTAACTAGACAACTGAATCCATCCCCACTGTATCCTTAACTAGACAACTGAATGCTCACCACTGTATCCTTACTTCGACAACTGAATCCATCCCCACTGTATCCTTACCAAGACAACTGAATCCATCTCCAATGTATCCTTACCTCGACAACTGAATCCATCTCCACTGTATCCTTACCAAGACAACTGAATCCATCACACTGTATCCTTACCAAGACAACTGAATCCATCCCCACTGTATCCTTAACTAGACAACTGAATCCATCCCCATTGTATCCTTACCAAGACAACTGAATCCATCCCCACTGTATCCTTACCTAGACAACTGAATCCAACCCCACTGTCTCCTTACCAAGACAACTGAATCCATCACCATTGTATCCTTACCTAGACAACTGAATCCTCACCACTGTCTCCTTACCTAGAAAACTGAAACAATCTCCAATGTATCCTTACCTAGACAACTGAATCCTCCCCACTGTATCCTTACCTAAACAACTGAATCCATCACCACTGTTTACTTACCTAGACAACTGAATCCTCACCACTGTCTCCTTACCTAGACAACTGAATCCATCTTCAAAGTATCCTTACCTAGACAACTGAATCCTCACCACTGTATCCTTACCTACACAACTGAATCCATCACCACTGTATCCTTAACTAGACAACTGAATCCTCACCACTGTATCCTTACCTAGATAACTGAATCCATCACCACTGTATCCTTACCAAGACTACTGAATCCATCACCACTGTATCCTCAACTAGACAACTGAATCCTCACCACTGTATCCTTACTTCGACAACTGAATCCATCCCCACTGTCTCCTTACCTAGACAACTGCATCCATCACCACTGTATCCTTACCTAGACAACCGAATCCATTACCACTGTATCCTTACCTAGACAACCGAATCCATCACCACTGTATCCTTACCTAGACAACCGAATCCATTAACACTGTATCCTTACCAAGACAACTGAATCCATCCCCACTGTATCCTTACCAAGACAACTGAATCCATCCCCACTGTATCCTTAACTAGACAACTGCATCCATCACCACTGTATCCTTACCTAGACAACTGAATCCATCCCCACTGTATCCTTAACTAGACAACTGAATCCTCACCACTGTATCCTTACTTCGACAACTGAATCCATCCCCACTGTCTCCTTACCTAGACAACTGCATCCATCACCACTGTATCCTTACCTAGACAACCGAATCCATTACCACTGTATCCTTACCTAGACAACCGAATCCATCACCACTGTATCCTTACCTAGACAACTGAATCCATCCCCACTGTATCCTTTCCAAGACAACTGAATCCATCACCACTGTATCCTAAACTAGACAACTGAATCCTCACCACTGTATCCTTACTTCGACAACTAAATCCATCCCCACTGTATCCTTACCTAGACAACTGAATCCATCACCACTGTATCCTTACCTAGACAACTGAATCCATCCCCACTGTATCCTTACCTAGACAACCGAATCCATTACCACTGTATCCTTACCTAGACAACTGAATCCAGCCCCACTGTATCCTTACCTAGACAACTGAATCCATCCCCACTGTATCCTTACCTAGACAACTGAATCCAGCCCCACTGTATCCTTACTAAGACAACTGAATCCATCTCCAATGTATCCTTACCTAGACAACTGAATCCATCACCACTGTATCCTTACCTCCTATGTCCAGAAATGGATTCGATGACGAAAAACACGGTTTTATCAGTTTTTCGTGACTCTCGCAACGTAGATTATGTTAATTCATCTTACAGACTAAATGACGATTTTCACGGTTTTCTCGATTTTTCGTGTTTTTTGGAACGCAGTTTATGTTAATTTATCTTATGTATTCAATGACGTTTTTCTCAATTTTTCGGGGTTTCGGCAACGCAGATTATGTTAATTTAACTTGTATTCTCAATGACGCTTTTCACAGTTTTCTCTGTGTCGCAAATCACAAGGATTATGTTAATTTAAGTCACTAGCGCTTAGACCCCTGAAATCTGAAACAGCTTAATATATACAGACATCTGGTTAACAGCCTCGCAAATGTAGCAGCCAAAAACACGAAAATCACAAAGTTTATGTTAATTTTAGTCGCTAGCGCTCAGACCCCTGAAATCTGAAACAGCTTAATATATACAGCCATCTGGTTAACAGCCTCGCAAATGTAGCAGCCAAAAACACGAAAATCACAAAGTTTATGTTAATTTTAGTCGCTAG
>JAOBYH010631863.1:0-10934 GCA_025403525.1 Umimayanthus kanabou
AAGAGTCACTAATGTGCCCCCCCCCCATCTCAAAATTGCTCTGCGGTCCCTGCATCTCAAGAGAAGACATAGTGCGACCAACCGGAACAGTTGACGTTTTAATCGGCTACGAGTACGCCAGTTATCACCCACAGAATAAAGCTCAGGACATCTTCTCTTATTAAAATACCGCTTCGGGAGATGCTTAGGCGGGATACATCCCTCTATTAAAGAGGCTACTACGAACCACGATCTTAGCCATGCAAACGTCAATACTCTTGTCGCTAGAGTTGAAGAATTTACAAGACACAGAACCTCGGAATTGAGTGCACACCCCGCTGCGGTGGATGTCCACTCGGAAGTAAATACTTCACTATATAGGAAGAAAAGGAACTAAAAATGATTGAAGACAAACTGAAGTATAATAGGGAAGAGAAAAGATGGACTGCAGAATACCCGTGGATTTGAGACCCGTCTGAATTGCCCGATAACAAGAGAGCCGCCATGGGGATGCTGATGTCAATAGAAAAAAGATTAGCGAAAAATGCACAACACGCTGAAGTCTATCAGAAACAGATCGAAGACATGATCATCCGGGGAGTCGCGCCAAAACTTAGCCAAAGGGAACTACAGGACTACAAAGGATTGATCCACTACATTTCCCACCATGAAGTTTTGAAGCCAGATTCTAAATCTACTCCAGTAAGAATCGTGTTCAACAGCAGCCCAGGCTACATGGGCCACACCCTAAATGACTACTGGGCGAAAGGACCGCATCTTCTTAACGACCTTCTTGGAATACTTAAGTAGTAGGAAGTGCGTATCCTGGCGCAAAATTAATTTTATTCATAAAGATTTTGGAGCATCATTAGTTATTCATGAAGATTTGGGGTAATTTCCCCAAATTTGTTATTCATAAGCGTCAATTTAAGAAATTGGTGAGGGAATTAAAATCTTTTGCTAAAGCGCAAGGAATCAAGGGTTATTATAAGATGAAGAAAGCGGAACTAATTCAAATGATTGAGAATCATTACAGAAATTCTTCTAATATTTTGGATGAACCAGTTCCCGAGATCAATGTCCCAATTCTTAAACCAACTCCAATTAAAGTACCATCATTGAAAAGTTTGGCTGGCAGGATTTCAAAACCAATTATTGGAAAGATCAACAAATTCGCAGATTGGATAATTTCATATATTCCAGAGCCGATTAGAAATACTGTGAGCGAACGGGTTAATAAACTTAATAAGCTTAACAATATATTGAGCCTAGCAGTTAGCAGGACATATAGCCGGTGTTCCATCTACAGAACCAAGTTAAGTGATCTGTTCCCCATGTGAGTTCCTGTAGCTCAGTGGGTAGAGCTTCTGACCGATAATCAGAGGGTCATGGGTTCGATTCCCGTTAGGGACTCAGAATTTTTTCTGAGAAAAAGAAGCTTGTGTAAACAAGAATAATTCTTTCACAAGTTTTTTGTTGTTTGCAAATGCCCGGAGGGCCGAGACACTATTAACTGCCAAATGCCCAGCCCCCGGGACTCATCGTGCATCAAATGCCCGGGGTTTGCCCGGGGGGGGGGGATGCTCGCGGCTGGAATTGACTTGCACATTATGATAAGAACCTACGTTTGTCTGAACGTGATGAAGCACGTGTTTCAATGTACACATAAATACCAAGAATGATTATAATAGTAGTAGCGGTAACAATAACAATAATAATAATAATAATATAAACTAAAGAAGCATTTACTTGAACAAAAAAATAAAATTTGATGATGATGTTTATGATGCTGCTGCTGCTGATGGTGATGATGATGGTGATGATGATGATGATAAAGATTATAATAATAATTGTCAGTGTTGGCTTATTTCTTTTCTTAGTCTTTTGGTTCTTTGTTATTAATTTTTAAGTTCTTAAATGAACTGAAACGCTAATTACAAATTAATGTACATCTTTAAAACTGACTTGGAGATAAACTATCGTGCTCTAATAATTAAAATTAAGATTTCGTTGAGTTCAGTTTTTCTTATACAGCACCAGATATATCTATGTTGCTTCTGCAGATGGTAAGAAGCACATGGTTGGCCTGTATGAGAGTCACAAGGATGCTATTAACTGGACTGGATATCGGCACAAGATTGTCTGGGCAGGTGAACAATACTTAGCAATAGTGACTATGGGATAAGATTAAACACACATTTGATTCTTGAAATGACAAAATTGCAGTCTAGTGTGTTACTTTTCTGATCCTTAATCCTATAAAAAAAACAACGCTAGTTTTGTTGAAAAAAAATGATCTTGAAGGTAGTTTGTTTTTGTTTGCTGTTTCATTCTCTCCTTCAATCTCGAGCTCGTTAACAATTATTAACTTTTTCTGTCGTAAGAGCACTGAGCCTGTTCAATTCTGCTCCTAAAATGTTGTTCTCCATCTCCTCTCACTCTTCGTTCTTCTTCTTCCGTTCTGCTCGTTCTTGTTCTTCTCAATTATTAGGTGCATGTTCTTTTTCTTGTTGTTCTTTTTGTTGTTCTTGCTGTTCTTCTTGTTCTTCTTGCTTGTCTTGTTCTTCTTGTTCTTGTTGTCTTGTTCTTCCTGTCCTTCTTGTTCTTTTTGTTTATCTTGTTCTTCTTGTTCTTCTTGTAGTGGGACAGATATGTGCAAAATTTAGGCCAAATTGTTCATTTTCTGTTAAAAGCATGAAATTCGGCACAGAGACAAAAAAGATAGGCTATGGAGGCAAACTTGAAATTGCAGTTTTCGCCAGTTAAGGGTGATTTTTCAAAATGGTGGCCATTTTGAACCGGAAGTAGAATCGATATTGACTAAAACTATGCGAATGTATATAAATCAAACGGAAAGCTACCATAAACAAAAGCCAGAGGTAAAATAAAAACACGAAACTCAATTTTATCGTTCATGATTGAAAATATTCAAAACAAGAGACGAAAGTGGCCTTTTTTCAAAATTGCGGCCATCTTGAACCGGAAGTAAAATTGAAATTGACTCTATGCAAAATGGATCAGAATCAAACGAAAACAATATGAAACAATAAATACAGGTAAATTGCACACAGACAATTTGGTTTTATTGTCGAAGATTGAAAATATATGATAAAATGAAGACATGTCAATCAGTGTTTACATCACTTGGAGTGATGAGTCTATCGATTCTCGCATTCATCTTGGCATTTCCATAGAGCTGTACAGTGCAGGTTAACTTTGCGGCAGCTGCAACCTCCTCGACAGCCCTTCTTACATCCGCACTTTACAAACTCTTGGCACGACTTAGTGACCTCCGGCAGTGTGGTCCACAAGGGTCTCCACTCTCCGTCATCAAGAACCAAGCAACAATGTTGAGGACTTGGAATGGTTGTGCTTGGTTGGAGCGCTTGCCCCCAGATATGGCCGGCTTGGTAGGCAGTGCGTTTGACATGCTGGAGCAAAGCACCTTCTGTGGTTGGAATTCCTTGTGAATAACTGCATTCTGGCGTCGTTGACGTCTTTGCTGTTACTTGTTATGTCGTACATCAGAACGAGGAAACGCTCGAGTGACGTTATCAACTCGTCTTCTATTTCTTCTCGGGCATTAGACGACGCTATAAACACAGGTGTCACTCGTGCAAATAATCGAAGGGTTTGGGAGTCCATTCAAAGAGGAGAGCAAGGATTTAATCGTCTTGGATACCAAGGTTGTGGCAGACGAAGACGGTGTGTCAAGGATGCAACAGATGTAAGAGGCAATGTGACACATTTATTGGAGAGAGTTGATGCAGCGAAAGAAGCCTCTAGCAGATCCCATCAGAAGAAACAAGCTCTCCTTCTTCGCGGGTCCAGCAAAGAAGAAGCCATCGAAAACCCAACAACAACTTTCTTCTATGAAGATCAATTGCTCACTATTCTCGAGGTTCTTCATTGCATGCCAAACAAGAAATGGTGACCTCGTCGAGTTTTCAAGCATGAAGACCAAGCCTAGCTACCCCCCGTCTCTATCAGATGGAGGAGATCTTCGTCTTCATACTGTAGGAAGAAATCGGAGCTTGCGTCTTGTTTGTAAGAGCTGACGAATCCACAGAGGGAAGCGCCTACTGACACAGAAGTCTCGTGACAGAAGGTGCAGCATTGGTTAACATGTTGAAGCCCCATAGAGAAGATAGAACCTTTTCTGGCTATGCTAACACTTTCATTACCTATGTATCTGCTTAGCTGCAGAATGTGACACAAGTTGATATTGTTTGTGACGAATATCAGGAGACAACCTTGAAGGCAGCTACCTGGAGAAAGCGTGGTCAAGGAGTGAGACAGCGAGTTGCACCTAGAAACAAGCTTCCCAGAATGTGGAGCGAGTTTCTCAGAGATGGGCACAACAAGGAAGAGCTGTTTAGATTTCTTGCGAAATACACCACAACAAGCACTTCCCATGAAAAGCAGATAGTTTCATCACTCGGCAAGCATGTGCTTAGCAACATCCCCCTCGATAACGTAACCAGACTGGCACCTTACTCACAAGAAGAAGCCGATACGAGGATGTTTCTACACGTGGCAGACGCAGTCCAGTCGGGTTTTAGAAAGGTCGTTGTGCGCACAGTTGATACCTTCTTGTTCTTCGTGTTCTTCTTCTTGCTTCTCTTCTTCTTCTTGTTCTTCTTGATCTTCTTGTTCTTGTTCGTCTTGTTCTTCTTGTCCTTTTTGTTCTTCTTGTTTATCTTGTTCTTCTTGTTCTTCTAGTTCTTCTTGTTCTTCTTGTTCTTCTTGTTCTTCTTGTTGTTCTTCTTTTTCTTCTTGTTTATCTTGTTCTTCTAGTTCTTCTTGTTTTTTTGGTTCTTCTTGTTCTTCTTGTTCTTCTGCTTCTTCTTCCTCTTCTTCTTGTTCTTCTTGTTTTCGTGTTTTTTTCTTGTTCTTCTACTACCACTTACTTGATATTTAGATAATTTCCACTTTCGTAACTTTAAATTAGATTTATTGTGACGCGCAATTAAATTCGATATTTGCGCGCTATAAATGCCATTAAACAACCACTTATTTTCATAACAACACAAATATTACGTCACACAGGCGGAGCTCCACCCGCTGACCGCGTCAGGCGCGTGTACCAACTGATGTCCATCTCGTTGGGACTGTTCATATTTATGAGCGTTCTCTCTGTCATCGGAATCGCCTGCTCCGTCTTCTTCCTCTGGTTTAACACGACCTACAGAAAGGTCAGGTAAGGTCGTCGATTAGCTGATTCGGTAGAAAGATCAGCTAAAATATCTAACATAAAAGTGACATTTACTCACTTAAGGTCATAAATTACTAAATCCATGCTACAGAAAGGTCAGGTAACTTCATCGATTAGCTGATTCGGTAAAAAGAGCAGCTAAAATATCCTACAAAAAGGTGAAATTTACTCACATACGGTCACAAATTACTAAATCCATGCTACAGAAATGCAAGGTAAGGTCATCGATTAGCTGATTCGTTAGAAAGATCATCTACAATGTCCTACAGAAAAGACACACAAGGTTACAAACTACCTAATCCATACTACAGAAAGGTCAGGTAAGGTCATCGGTTAGCCGATTCGTTAGAAAGATTATCTACGATGTCCTACAGAAAGGTCACATAAGATTACAAATAACTAAATCCATGCTACAGAAAGGTCAGGTAAGTTCATCGATTAGCTGATTCCTTAGAAAGATCATTTACAATGTCCTACAGAAAAATCACATAAGGTTACAAACTACCGAATCCATGCATTCTACAGAAGGGTCAGGTAAGGTTATTGATTAGCTGATTCGTTAGAAAGATCATCTACGATGTCCTATAGAAAAGTCACATAAGGTTACAAACTATCGAATCCATTCTACAGAAAAGTCAGGTAAGGTCATCGATTAGCTGATTCGGTAGTAAGATCATCTACAATGTCCTACGGAAAGGTTACACAAGATCACAAATTACTCAATCCATTCTACAGAAATGTCATTGAAGATAAAGAATTCGCTGATTTTATAGATAGAAAGGTCAGGCAAAATTACCGAATTATCGCATTGTACACAAAGAAACTTGATTCCAGTACGTGGAAACTCATGATTAGTTTCTTATTCTCAAAGGAATGGCTGTGAATGAAGCCAAGTCTGGGGCAAATGTGTTTCGTCTATAACTTTCAATTTTTACATTTTATTATTATCATTATTGCCATCGTTACCGTTGTCGTTGAAGTTATTATCATTGCCGATGCCATTATTGTCATTGTCGTTGTTGTTATTGTTATTGACATACTTGTATCTTCGCAGGTTTATCAAGATGTCAAGCCCTAAACTAAACAATGTCATTATTCTTGGCTGCATCCTCAATTACACCTCCGTACTTCTCTTTGGTATGGATGGGAATATTGTGTCCAAGGGATTCGAGATTGTCTGCGTGGTATGTGACTATTTATTAAGCGTCTGAATCCTCCCCAGGATATTTTACAAAATGCAAAAAACTGATGTGATTAATAGAAACACTGTAATAGTTAACAGTTATTCGACAACTGAGGCAGCGTTTCGCCAAGAGATGATGGACTTGTTAGCTAGACCAGCTTCACCACCCTTTTCCATGCAGTAGAAGTTTTTAAAAGCTTCTATATGTGCCTGTTTTGTGTGTGTGCTACCTGATCAAATTCGATTGCCGATTAGTTATATTTTTGAACTCAGGAAGTCCAGCATTGATAGACCTTATTGTTTCTTCTGATCTTCACGTGTCTATAACTATTTTTATTTTCTATGATTAATTTGCAGTTTCTCCAAAATTTGTAACAAATGGGTCAAACATAAGCGTTGTTGTTGTTGTTATTGTTGACCCCGACATACGGGTTCAAAATATATCCACACAAGGATTCTACGAGATTCACAATCTCTTCTTCCAAAGCAACTTGCTGCTATTTTGAATGTTTACAACCTTACTTAGTTTAATGTTAATAGACAGTGAGTTGTGGGAACCAATCAGATTACAGCGTTTGCAACACAATTTGTGTTTGGTTTATTATAAGAGCTAATATTACCACTGTACTTATCGTTTTCTCTTCTTAAGTTATTAAAATTAAGATAACTACTAACATCAATTCGTACCTCTGATTTCAAAACTATACTTAGTTCCTATATATACATAGTGTCTACTGAGTTAGACAGTAAGGTAAATATTGGATTTGATATAGAATACAAGTAAGAGACAACCGCTTAAGAGCACCCGACTAGATCACCTTTGAGTGTTCCCCTTTTTCTTCAAGGTATAAGTGGCTATTGTTGTTGTTGTTATTATTATTATTGATTTGTTCCGCTATATATCACAGAGCCGAGCCTGGTTTCTAACCATTGGCTTCAGCCTGGCCTACGGAGCGATGTTTTCTAAGACGTGGCGAGTACATGTCATTTTTACTAACAGGAAGTTAAGACGGAAGGTGAGTAATTTTCCTTGTCTGAAGTGGGGACGGGTGGGTGGTGCTCTGGGCAGACACTCCAAGATGTGGAAAGCACATGTCGCGTTTTCAAACAAAAGTTTAAGCTAGAAGGTGAGTAGTTGTCTACTAATTATGGGGTGGCCTGAAGTACGTTTTGGCGAATGGTCTTATGTTCTATTAGATGGGGACAGTACACGCCCGAAGAAAGATGACTGTCCAATTTGTTATGCAATGAGGCACTTTGTTGCAATTTCCCTCGCCTCGAGGAGAGTAGAGTGTTAAATTGGTTGCATAGTTATCTGAAATGGGTGACCGTTAGTTTAAATTTTAACTTTGCTTACAGAGCATAAGCAGTTGTTCTAAAACTAGAGGGCAAACGTTGCAAGGTTCACCCAATAATAACTTAGGTTTTCAATGCTAAACCTGAAGTGTACTTGTTTGTATTTTATTCATCAGGTGGTGAAGGACCACCATCTGTTTGGCGTGGTGCTGGTCCTGCTAGCGGTGGACCTGGTTTGTCTCGTTGCTTGGCAACTCATCGATCCACTGCAACGAGTCGTCAAAAACAGCACGGTACGAGAGAAATACTTCAAGGTTCAGTCATACCAAATATGGAACATATTATCAATATAACTTTACAAGTTAAATAATAGATTATCGGAGAAATCATCATCATCAAAAGGAATATATTAAAAATAACAATAATTTGAATAATAATAAATAGTATGTTTATTGAGTTATGCCTCAGTCACTGGGGGTAATTTTCACAGGGATCCTCAAAAAAAATTTAGAACTAGTTACAAACTAGAGTGGAAGTTATATGCATCTAAGCATTTTAATACTTAAAAGAGTTAATAAAATAAAATAAAAATAAAATAAAGTCCAGCAGTTGGTTCTAAACTGAAGACAAGAGATTAACTCTCGGATAGGTAAATAGAGACAGTTCAAGTCTACTGCGATAAAGAGATCAGAAGAACGCCGCTGGCCTCAGTTTTTTGCATAGAAAAAATTTAAGGTGAAACTTACGGATAAATTTTAAAAAGTTAAAATTATGGAGAAATTTTTCCTGATTGTAACGTGTACAATCAAGTTTAAGTTCAAGTTCAACTTTATTCACCACTGTCTTATGAACAATTAGTTACAGCAGGATTTTGTTTTAATATCTAGAAGAAGGTAGGATAGCATAAAGATAGAGGAGATATTAATTTTTTTGAAGATAACAATATAAAATACATTACAAGAAAAAAATACTGTATTACAACTCAGTTTGTATTTATTAGCTAGAGACAGTTGGAGTTTGATTGAGCGAAAATACTTATAAACACAACCCCATCTTTTCCTATGCTCTTGTATTTGATTGCTCTTCTCTGCAATATACTTCTCGACATCATGCTTTGATTCGAGGTATTTTATAAAATTAGAAAAACTCGGGTTTTCTTTTCTATATTTACATCCGTAAATAAAATACTTTAATAGCGTATAGGACGCAAAGATAGAGAACAGATATTATAAGGGTGTTGCAGGGGCCAAAGGAGCAGAGCTCTCGAGTTGTCCCTACGTGGGAGAGTGTGTGTTTTGTTTTGAATGTACGTTGTTTTGTCTTGAGACAGCTTTTTGACAATTAAAGTATAACACAATAAAATGCAGTGCTAAATACCTAATCATATAAATAAGCTATGGATGGCATCCTTCCATCTCGTGAGACGATTGGTAGCACATTAGTTCTTTGGCATTTTCGGGAGTGGCTCTGCAGGCCAATTTTGGAGTGGCAGTCTCTCCCGCAACCGCTGCAACGATGGTTAGTTGGCGACGACAGGGCCGTAGCTAGCGTCAGGCAGGGAGGGCAAATGCCCCCCCTAAATTTTGGACCGGAAGTTAAATTAAAGAGCAATTTTTTCAGTACAAGGCAGTAATTAGCAGGGCCGTAGCTAGCGTCAGGCAGGGAGGGCAAATGCCCTCCCTAAATTTTGAGTCTAGCTACGGCCCTGGACGAGGACGATGTTCCCCGCTGTTTCCGTCTCCTTCTCTTGTCCTCCTGCTCCGCGCGTCTTCTCTCTTCCGCTCTCATCACGCCTTCTCGAACTGTTGTTCTCCATTTGACGCGACCACCTGCATAGCTCTCCCACTTGTTAACATCGATGTCGTTTAGCTTCATGTCACGCTTACAGATATCTTTGTAGCGGAGGCGACGACGTCCTACTGGACGGGAGCCTTCTGCTAGTTCTCCATACAGTAGGTCCTTTGGGATGCGGCCAGGCTCCATGCGTTGAAGGTGGCCCAGTCACGTGAGTCGCCTCTTGCTAAGGATAGCGAGTATTCTTGGGATGCCTGCACGCTATATACTTTTTTTTATGCATTATACTGCAGAGTTTGAGTATCAGCCTGGACGCGACGCTCGTGAACCAGCTGGAGCAGTGCGAGTCTATGTACACGTACCGCTGGGTGGGGATCCTGTTCGGCTATAAGGGTCTGCTGCTGCTGTTCGGAGCCTTCTTGGCCTGGGAGACACGGAATGTTACAATATCAGCATTGAATGATTCAAAGTAAGCTATTAAATACGCGTCCTTTCCTTCTCCCACCATCGTGTCACAGAAAACTATTCGAATTGTGTTAGTTTTGCTACATTTTAAAGCTCAGGTTTGCTTGAAATATTACAACATGTTCATCCAATGTATAATAGGATGATATGTGATATAGGATGTCCAAAGTCTTGTACCTAACGCTGATCATTTACGATCTATCGTTTCTCTGTCAAGGTTTATAGAGGGATGCAAGTGCACGTGTTCATTTTATATGTAATAGGATGATATTTGATATAAGATTGCCAAATGTTTTGTATCTAACACTGATCCTTATTGTTTCTCTGTCAAGGTATATAGGGATGTCAGTGTACAACGTGTTCATCCTATGTGTAATAGGGTGATATGTGATATAGGTTGTCCAAAGCCTTGTACCTAACACTAATCAATATCGTTTCTCTGACAAGGTATATAGGGATGTCAGTGTACAACGTGTTCATCCTATGTGTAATAGGAGCGCCAATCTCGTTCGCCATGAAAGATCAACCGGATGCTTCGTTCTCTATAGTGGCCATATCAATCATTTTCTGCACCTCCATTACACTCAGTCTCGTCTTTATACCAAAGGTAAGATTCAATTGTCAGTAGTTCAGTGTGTGGCTGGCTTGTACTTGGACTGCTACTGCACGACACACAACACAACATGACACGACATAAGACGACATGATACGGCATAACATTACATGGTACATGGCACTACATGACACGACATAAGACGACATGATACGGCATAATATTACATGGTACATGGCACAACATGACACGACATAAGACGACATGATACGGCATAACATTACATGGTACATGGCACAACATGACACGACATAAGACGACATGATACGGCATAACATTACATGGTACATGGCACTACATGACACAACTTGACACTACATGAGACGACATGATACGGCATAACATTACATGGTACATGGCACTACATGACACAACTTGACACGACATGA
>JAOBYH010631974.1:0-13519 GCA_025403525.1 Umimayanthus kanabou
GGACTGTTTTTTTTAATTTTCTCTGCAATGGAGAAAGATACAGGAACCAAAATTGCTGACTTTCCCCTAATATTTTATGGGGAACATTTAGATAATATGTACTTCTTTGCGTTAGCTGGTAGGCTGTTGCTATGGTAACAAGGTTTTGCAACACTGCTTTTCCCATTTTTGAAAAAAACATAAAATTTATCTTGACAATGCTAATTACTGGCCAAAAGATTTATTTTTTAATTCAAACTAGATTCTGAATATCAAATTTGATATTTTTAATGCTTTTGTACATGTGAAAACACCTAGCTGAAACAGCACACAAAAATTGTCTTAAATTGTGGGTAATTTCTAAAAAGATGAATTAAACGACATCACGATGACGCATCATCACGTAACCACTCATAAAAGTCTTAAAATGTACATCTTTTTCCAAATATTGTTTGTGCCAAGTATCACTTCATTGACCTCAATATTACAGACTTTACAGAGGCCATTTTGAGGTCTAAAAAGCCCTACGCTTTAAACTTAATTACAATAAATGATAAAGATCTAATTCGAGATTTCTGTATTAAATATCTTGGCATTTTAACTGGAATAAACAAGTACAATGTATCTCTAAAAAATCAAACGAAGTAGCGTAATTCTCTCTATGATCCGCTAATTTGTAAGCTCAGTTCTATTTACTTAATCTATTCTATGCACTAACATACCCATTTTGATACATATAAAAACACTCTTCATCCTCTTCTGCTTTTACAAAAAAGGCGGTACGTATTATTGCTTTTCCAGATTTGATGAACACCCAATTAAGGCCGTTCTACTACTTAAAATGTTTTAAACATTTTAATTTGTCACCCTACATATTGCAATATTTATTGATTAAATTTCACAATCATCTTGCTACATACAGGCTTTGTCGAGATAAATAAGGTCGATAAATATAAGACAAGGCTTGCAACAGACTTACTACTTCCCAAAATAAGAACTAGCTATAGGATTTTCAGCATCCGATGCCAAGGTTCGATTGCTTGGAGTGAAATTGTAGAAGAAATAAACTTTCTTCAATTTTCATTGTTCAAAGATCAAATGTGGCAAAATGTTCGAAAACAATACTGGGCAATTCCAGTGCAGTAGACCGTTTATTATCTATATATATTTTCATTAATTTTACATAGTTATTTTGTATTTTTATTTTTCTCATTATTTATTTATTTGTTTTTATTTGTTTTAATTTTTACGTGTGTGTGTGTGTGTGTGTGTGTGTGTGTGTGTGTGTGTGTGTGTCTGTGTGTGTGAAACGACCATAAATATATTGCAAAAGCAAAACTACTGGCCATCTGGTATTTATAGCCCTTATGGTTATTTCAGGTGGTCAGTAAACCCCTTTTCCACTTTTCATCTTCTCCTTGTATCTGTAAATCTGTTACTGATAACTATTGGGGAAATAAGTTTTTCTTCTTGTTTGTTGTAATAAGCGCGGCACTACCCCCTCCCCCCGCCACCAGGTCTGGATAGGGTTAGGGTAGATATATCAAATCATTCACTACAATTTCTTTTGTAGCCGATTTTTGTTATATTTAAATGAATACCTTCCGTATTTGATCAGGTATTTGTATAACTGGGGTGTCACAGAAATATCTGAAGAAAGGAGGACTTTGTGCAGAGCAGTGTCCTCTACCGTGCAAGTACGTTCAAGCAATAATATTTTAACGACCATTAAGTTTTTCCTGTTTTATCTATATATATATATATATGATTATTTTATATATAGTATATGTAGTATATATAGTATATAGTGCAAATGTGTAAAACTATAATAAGTAACATTGTTTATTCTACATGTCTGTTAAGTATAGCTTTCTTTGTCGCTTAAAGTAAATTATCTTTTAACTCAAATGTAATATACTATTTTTATTAATTATTACAATTATTATTACGAATTATAACGATATTCCGAAGTTTCTACAGACTACAAATTGTATGCATTTAAGTAAAAAGTGTTAAATAATATATTATGCTGAAAGTGGTGCATTATGGGTAATTCATATTCCTTTAATAAATTGGTAATAGATTATGGATATTGGCTAGATTATTTGACCATTTCTTTGGAAATTCGAGAGTATGCAGAGATTATTTCGCAAATTCCTTTTTATATTATTGCATAACATCGTTGATATAATTGTTTTCTTCTGTTGCTAGGGGCAACGTATACCGTAACTAAAAGTATTGGAACTTAGAATGTACATATTTTGCCGTTTTCTCTCCAAATCAAACGGCGTAAGCAATTTTGAAGATGAGTAATTTTGCTCATAATTCGGAAAATTGTCTTGCAATTTATTGGCAAACCAATTATATGTTGTTCCCATGGTAACCAATTTATCGTTTACCATAAATGTAAATATTTATTGTTGGTGACGTAACACATTGCTTCAGTCACGTGATTGTGACGTATATCAGATTATGAGAACTTATCTTTGCGTTTCTCAAATGAAAGTGTTTATGTTCACATTTTGATGATGTCACCGTTACGTCATTCAGCAAAAAAGTCTTTAAATTGTGTACTATTGTGAATATCTTGTCACGGCAAAATATATTGAAAACAACTTCAATAATACTAATTGATGAGAATAACTTAGGAACATTTTGTGTGTATTCTCATAAGTTAACGGTACGAGTGAGCTCCAACAGTTGAAAGGCCGGATCACACCAGAATCCCAAATGCACTCCAAGCACACTTACCTCAAACTTGTCAATCAACTTTCGCGTGAGGCAAACAATGTTGATCTAGCTGTGTTCTGATTGGTATGTGTGTGCTTGTTGTAATCAACGAAGGAGAATTCAAGTGGACTTGAGAGTAGCATATTTTGCCGTTCACACTCCAAGTATATATCAAGTGCACTAAACGTGCACACACTAGTGTGAACAGTCTTTTTTTTAAATTGTTGAGAAAAAAAGGTCAAGAAAGCTTCCACACGCTCTTCAATTATGTTGAAATGTTCTAAAATAGCACAGATATATAACATTTGGCTTGAAAAAACACTGAGCTCGCTTTGCGACTTTGGAAGAAAAAAAGATAAAATAAGTTTCATGGAATTGACTACGTAGAAAGGGCACGCTTCGGATATTTAAAATTTAGTGTTTCTTAATACCGTATTTATTCGAATAAGCACCCTGGGAGCTTTTTTGAGTTTTGAATATTTAGGGTGGGCGCTTATTTGAGGTGGGTGCTTAGTTTGGGTGCTTACTAGTTTTTCACCATTTTCAGTCAAAGTGGCTCGCTGGCCCGTAGCCCGTATCGTTTCCACCGCCAATAGCTGAAATATAAGTTTTTAAACAAAAAGTCGGTAAAATTCAGAGAACATCTTTCTCTGAATCCGAAACACAACACCACAAGTCTGTTCGTCCTTTAATTTTGATTTTCTTCCACATATCTCCTAAAATTTTTGCAAAGCTTCCACCAACATACCATCCACGTTCGACGCCATGTTGCAAAGTGATGGAATCTTCGCGCGTGAAATAGTTCGAAGTTCAATGGCACCTCTCGACCAATGGGAATTTTTCGTTCAGAAATTGCACGAAGGATTTCAAACGACCCAGCGTCGCCGGCAGACTCTCGCTTCCTCTGTTTCGCGCCAGGCCCTTTTCAAATTTCGTGCACAGGCAATTTTAAAAATCCAGCCTTGCCGATACACTACGCCGAGGGCCTGTCTCACAGGCTAGACGCTTACTAACAGCAAATGGAAAATCTTCTTTGATCTTGAACTAAAGAACAAAGGAGAATCAACAATCCTAACTGTTAACCTAAACAAAAAAGATATAAACAAATTTTACTGCTTTAGCGACTATTTTTTAAAAGAAATAATAGATATATTGTCAGATATAACCTACGAACAATATATCACATCAAAACAGCAGCTCGAGTCACAACCTCTGTGGCATAATTCATTAATAAGGGTAGCTAACAGACCTGTCTGCTACAAAAAAATTGATTAAAAAGATATAGCAAAAGTGAAACAGATCATGAAAACGCCAACTCAATGTTTGTCTCATTCAGTCTTCCAAATCAGATACGGAATACATGAATGCCCAATAACTTATTTTGGAGTAGTAGCAGCAGTAAAATCCTTAATGAAAATGCAAGATTTAGGTGACCAAACAGACCATCACAAACCCCCGAACCCTAATAGAAGAAATAGTTAATTGCAAGAAACCATGTAAAAAGGCCTATAAACAAATTGTTGCAAGAAAATCAAAAACTTCTACTGAAACGCAACACCAATGGCAAACTGACATTAGCAAATATACCGCAGACTCAGTAGTCTGCAAGAGTCTGGAAGCAAGCCTACCTTACTTCCTTCCTTCAAAGTGACAAAAAGCACCAAACTAATCGAATTCCAGTTCAAACTACTCCACAAAAGATTGCCAACAAACAGCTATTTATACAAAATCAAAATCAAAGATAACGAAACTTGCTCGTTCTGCAAAATGCAGAAAGAGGAAATTATGTACACCTTTTCTTAACTGTAAACATGTAACTCTTCTGTGGAAAAGAATTGAAGAAATGTTAAAATGACAAAACATTGTACCTAGCAATTTTAATATATAGACATCACAACGGCCCATGGGCTTAAACAGAGCACATAAAAAAACCCTCTTTAATAAGTTTCTGTTTTCTTGTGGCAAGAAATTATATATGGAAATGCCGCGCAATCGAAAATAAGGCTAATTTCAAAGCTTACCTATACCAACTAGACAAATACTATCAATTGGAGTGCTCCGAAAATGAGATCCTCCGCAATAAAATCAAAGCTATGTTTCCCTCTTTCAACCTATAAATAAATTCTAGCATGTCTAGTCGCATCCAGTCCTCTTTGCAACCCCAATTTCCCCTGAAATATTCATTTTTATCAGCTTAAATACGTATCGCATTTTACGTCGTCTACTATCATGTGCCTAACACATATAATGTCATTTTGTACAGCTACTTTTTTTCTAGATTTCCAGTTTTTTTCATTTATTTGGGTTTTTTTTTAATTTTATTGTTAATATCATGTTTACGAATCGCAATTTTTTGTTCTTAATTTGTCAACACCAATATCATGTAACTATTTTTCCTTAACATCACAGTGACACGTGTAATTACATTTATTTTATGTTAATAAAATCTATATTAAAAAAAAAGAAAAAAAAACTTTTTTGGCCATCATAGTCGGCGCTTATTTGGTTGTTTATTTGTAATTGGGCGCTTATTCGAATGTAACTGAAATACCAGATACCTTCAGCTAGTAGTTCTTGTATCATTCCGAGAGAAACTTCTTTGAAGAGTGTTCTGTATTGATTTACAATGTACTGATACTTGTTAATATATAAATAAAACTGTGGGTGCCAATCCTCCCGCGGTGTATGGGTTAGAACTAGCTCTTTGTCAGACAGTTTGCAACTTCATTAAGATAAACATTGAGTTGAGGGACGTTCTAATCATGCACTGGTTGTAATCATACTTTGCAGAGACAATACATTCCGATACACAGTGTCCAGCTCACAATGGTCCGCATTGTACCAGGTGAATGAAATATTGACGTTGTTTTAGTTTTCGGCCAATTCAGAAACACCTTATCATTTGAAATTGTCAGTCCACTTGTTAGTCTCGAGCAGGCCACCTAAATGCTATCATTTTTATATTACGAGAGTTCCGATGATGCTAGCGTTCGGTATAGATCAACAGGTGTGGACCTGAAATATTTCTTATTGATTGAATTAATTGATGGATTGATGGATGGATGGAAGGAGGGATGGATGGATGGATGGTTTGATTGATTGATTGATTGATTGATTGATTGATTGATTGATTGATTGATTGATCGATCGAGTTTCAAATCTCAATTACGAGTTACAGGATGACGCAATTTGTCATTCTGGTATGACGGAAATTGTCATTCTGCAACAATTCCTAATTATTGGTCTAATTTTAATTTAAAAAAAAGGCGTTTCTAATGAAAATTATCTTTATATTGAACAATTATGACATTTTTCTCTTCATAGTGATTGCGTCATTAAACTTTGAAACTGTAAATGCTTCTTCCCACAGAGATGATGTTATCAACAATGCTAACACTTTTGCAAATACCATGCAGAAACTGCTTTGGGCAATATACAAATCCTTGTAGTATCAAAATAATAAATAAACAGATATGTTTTCCTCAACAAACACGTCCGTTTATACTTAAGAGACATCAAGTGTTTCCCCAATTCACAGATGAAGATGAAACGCAAACATCGGGGCCCAAAGGGTTCTTTGTCACTAGGGTGAGTAACATTTGTAGTTGAAATACAATTAACTTTTGCCGCGTTCACATATAAACATGTTTAATTAAACTAACGTTTTCAAGTTGTTAGTTCTTGTAACTAGCAAGCATAAAAATCTTCAGGACTGAATCCAACTTGGATGGTTATTTTCAAAACTTGTTTGCTATAAATTTTAAGCCGAAGGTCTTTGCTGTGCTGGAAAATAATTTTAAACCTGTTTAGTTAAACAATATTAAGAGTGACATGTTTAAGCGATGGTGTGAATAGGGTAAAATTTGACTTAAATGAACCTCGTTTAAAAACGACTCAATAGGAGAATAACAATAATGTCAGATTACCACTACAGCAAGTGATATGTAAATTACCTACGGTTCCCGATGAATGCAGAAAAGATGGAGAAACCATCAAGATAATTTTCTATTGCATTGGCAGTTCAATAAGTTGTCTTTCAAATTATTCAACTTCTTACATTCGAGTATCAACCTTTGCTTCTCTCACAGAGAAAATTTTCTGAGGCTAAACATATTCTACGAGGATTTTAGTGTGGAAAAGGTCATTTACGAAGAAGGGTATACGGTATGTATAAAAACAGTTTTTCGTATGCAGCAAGTATTGTATAGTATTGTATTGTTGTGTTTTGTTCATCCAATTGATATCGGAATAAACATAATTATATCGTGATTCGGATCTCAGCTGTTCGTTTTCCTTATTTTACATTATCCCGCTGCTTGTATAAGGCAGAAGTATTGACACTTTCATGGTCGAACATGCAAGCCGACAGAGACTACTTGATGTACAAGTCACTACAGGAATTAGCTTCAACTTATCTGTTATCAGACTTTATACATGCGTGAGAAGTTCACACTCATCCAACAAGACATCGAGATCTGCTCCCTCTTCCATAGCTAAGACAGTAAATTTACTGAGAAAGCTTTAGATACAACGGCGAGAAAAGTTCCATTGTTCTGACCCTGAGCATCAGAAAATCTGTTAGCATTGAAACTTTTGAAAATATTTTAAAAAGCGTCATCTGAAATATATTCCATAATTTGTAATTATCAATACTTTCTCTGATTTCGTTAAAAAATGGGTTATTTTTCATTTTTGTTTAAAACAGGGATCTTTTAAACTGGTTTTCAGCTAAATGGATGACCCTGTAAACAATTGTACTAAAATAAATAAATTACTTCAATCCCAGTTTTAACAATGATAATTACTCTCGAGTAAGTTCTATTTGTACACTGCAGTTTGGAATAGCATAAAAGGGAATTTATTTTCCGAACAGAAAATATATGATTTTATGGGGCATGTGACACGATAAGTTGATCCTAGATCCCCACGAGGAAATCCTCTTACATACGGGCAACACGGAGACAAATATTAGTATCTCAACGGAAATCCAGCAAGAGTCTTTTTTTCCCATGTCAGATGACTAGTGAGGACTCCGCTAGTTTCGACCCACCTCTTCCTCACTATTCCATTGCCTGGTGTTTGGCGATTTTCCCTCCACCTTTGCTGGGAACATCTTCCATTATGGATAACAGTTTTTATGATTTACAAAGCGATCACTTCCTCTTCGAGTAAGCGGCTAAAATACACATTATGTAGGTCAGAGTGATTGTTCAAAGCAAATAGAGTTCAGGCAGCGGAATGCGCTTCGCTGTTTCGCAGTATGTTGTTATAGGAACAGAGCCCCATATACATACAATTTAAACTTTTTGTTTGTCTCGCAGATCGACAACCTTTTGGCAGATATCGGTGGTCAGCTGGGGCTCTGGATCGGAGTGTCTGTCCTTACCGTGACCGAGGTGCTGGAGTTGATATCAAGTCTGCTCTCTATGGGTATTAAGAAGATTTACAAAACAAGAAAGAACGAATGAACTATGCAAACAGCTAAAACAGTGCAAAATACATGATACCAGATCAAGTTTCATTCCAGTACGACTTTATTCCGGTTCCATACTGAGTATTTCTATTCGTTTACATGGTACCAACTAAAATTTCATTCCTGAACAAGTTCATCCCGGTAGTCGCACCGGATCAAAATTTCATTCCGGAACGAAATCTGTCCGAACGTTCCATAAGTATCATGTAAAGGAGGTACGACTCTCATTCCGGTACGGAACAAGGCACGTGGATTGGTTGGGATGAACAGCTAATGTCTTCGACCCGCCGATGTTTTTACATACGTGTGTCGTACCGGCATGAAACAGCTCAATGCGGTATCATGTAAACCCCACCTAAATCAAGCTGTTAGTTTGTACATATTACATTATAGAACAGGTAAAAGGAGTGCTCTTGAGTGAAGAAGAAATATTTCCGTATGCTCTATTGAGAAAAAAGAATTACATACCAAAAAAGATCAAAGATTAGCTGAAATTTAATGTTTGTATGGTTATCTGGTTGTCACAGCATTTTTGTATAGTGCAGAACTGAGGTTCATAAATCTAGGTCTTAGGTAATATGAACTATGTAATAATAATGATAATAATCATAATCATACTATTAAAAACATTAATAATAGTAATAATTTTAATAATAATAATAATAACATTAATAACAATAACAACAAGATTAATATTGCATTTTATTCGATTTCGGTCACCAAATTTACAAATAATAATATTCGTCTGGGCCGTATGGGCTACAGCAAACAACTGTAAATATTGTACAAACATTAAACATGCTACAAAAAATAATGACCTATGGAAATCAATATGAAAATAATACTGTGAAAATTATCAAAATACGTACTACTAATATATTGAAAACCTACACCTCGTAATTTTCGTCTAGAACCAATGAGCCACAATAAATCGCTGAGCACTATAAATCTTATAAATATCGGCTACTAAAAATAATCTATGGGAAACACTATGAAAACTATAAAAACACTATAAGATACTACTAATATACTAATATATAGAAAATAGGTAGTTACTGAATACAGACACAAGAGTACTCCAATTTATTGTAAGCTATTTTTTGTACGGCTTGCGGATCTGAAACTGACGGAAACTGGCAGTTCTTCCACCTAACTCAAGAGAGTTCCAGTCCTGTGCCTCCAACAAAAAGATGTCCGCTCACCAGACTTCCCACTTACTCTAGGTAACTGTAACAAACTATTAAAGAATTCATCTGGTGTGTACAATATAAGTTACGTGAACAAACAGGCAAACAGCTAATATTGTTGATTACAGCTAATATTGTTGATTATAGTCGTGACGTTTTACAAAGATACAAAGATGCACGACTTTCCACAGATTAATTTGTTGGCTTTAGGCGCTCACTATTAGCCACAACTCAATTTGTAAGCTCTGAGCACAGTTTAATAAAAAGGACACGAGTTTTCCACCGGTATAAAGTCCCGAACTCGTATTTCCAACTACGACAATGACACTAATCAGTTCATTTTCTTTTCTCTGTCCAAGTGAAGTGCTACAGTGACGATCAGTAATGATATGATATATGATACGATATGATATGACATGACATGATATGATATGATATGATATGATATGATAATGATATGTATTTCACTCTTAAATAGCTATATTTTCTTGAAACTGGCCATCAACAATTTAAAGGCCAATCTGCGCACCCACCATATAGTAAGTAAGTAAGTAAGCAATTAAGTAAGTAAGTAAGTAAGTAAGTAAGCGTTTTATTGAAGATTAAAACCTTGCAGCCTTACGGCTGAATTGCGATAAACATTTACAATATAAAATGTTACTTAGGATAAGTATTAAAACATTTATATTATATTCACGAGCTATTAAAATGGAACTTAAAAATCAACATCATTCATATATAGTAGGCAATGCTGCAGAGTTTTTGACTTTTATTCAGTCTTCCTCAGTTAAAATACAAGCATGTTTGTGGACCTGTATATCCAAAATAGTTGAATAAATTATTTACAAATATCAGTTGAGAACGTTGCAATAGGATGATTAAAAAGGTAGTCGTACTATAATATGACAATGCTGCCAAATGGGTAAATTGTTTTAAGATGCTAAGTGGTGTAATGCCCGGTGGATAGAATCCAGTAGTCTTTAGAATTTTTTAATTGATCCTTCCAAAGAACAAAGGACATCATGGCCGCCGGATTTACACACTAGATATATATACAAGAATTTGCAAACGTTTTTGATGATTAGATTAACTACAGCTCCTTAAAGATGATGTAATGATCGAATTTTGTTTTACAAATATGCATAAACGGAGTCTTACTTTATATATATTTAATAATCTCAACTATTTTGTCGCAGGTGGTTTTTTTCAAATAATGAATAAAAAACATTGGTAAGGAATTACATTAATATGGGGCAAGACTTCGTATATGTAGATTTGTAAAACTAACGTTTTCGATCATTAGATCATCTTCAGCTTCCTTCCTTCCTTCCTTCATGAGGTAGATGTTTGTTTATGTAAAGCAAACGCTTTTGATCATTAGACCATCTTTAGCTTCTTGAAAATGATCGAAGCATTTGTCTTACATGTGAACTTCTCCTTGCGCGCAAGTGAGAATAATGAAAAAGCCCGATAGAACAATTATTCGATCATTTGATCATCTTCAGCTTCTTGAAGATGATAACGTATGCTTTACAACTATGTAGATACGAAGTCTTACTGTATATTTATATAACCTTAACTATAATTTTGGCATGTATAATTATTTTTGCGAACAATGAATTAAAACCAATAGTAATAAATTATATCAATATTTGCGACGCAGTACAAAAGGTGTTGTGCATACTTGGCGTGGTGTAATTGCTATTATTTCAATATTTACTTGCAACAAAAGGCCAAAGTTCTATTTTTTAGTTACTTGGTGCATATCGTAAACATATAGTTTAAATATGCACTTCGGTCTGATTCAAGTTTCATTATTAATTTTTAAAAACAAACTTTCTCATTATGATGATTTATAAATAAATCGTATTTTCTTGAATAAAAAAGAAGCAAACTAAAGCCTTTGGATCTTTAAAATGTGGAAATTGTTGCTGCGCACTTTATTAGCAAGAAAAGTATTTTGATTCCGATATTTTAATCAGTGGCGGAGTTTTTTTGCTCGTTATCCAACACGATGGCAAACGAAGCATTTACAATGAACAGGTAGGTCAAAATTTTGTTTATATTGTGTTATGTGATATCTTCAAGCTTGATGGATTTTTTTGTCATCGTTAAAATCATGAAAATACAAAAACCATATATTGGAAAGTACATTTGTCCATGAAATGTGGTCATGACACTAGTTCTGTCCAGCAGTGCGGCAAGAAAAGGTCATACTCCTGTTTACGTCGTGTGCTAGCTGTGGTACGTTGTTAAGCATCTTTGCTTCGTAACCATTCTGTTTTGGGTAGTATAGTAAATAAAACGCAAAACAAGATCAAATCTTGAAAAAGGGAAACTCATTTTGTAGCATGGATAAAACTAAACACAAGAAAGGTACTTGTTCATATGGAACCAATTAATTTTTGCATGTTATCTTAAACCAAGATATTCTGCATTTTTATAATATAAACGAGTTTTTTAAAATATAAATAGTCAACATATCACCCAAAATAAGTTTATTGTATTTGCCATTCTTTGTTATACTCGTTCCTCTCTTGTAGTTTTGTCCTTGGTATGATAAACTACAGCATTTGAATGTTCGAATTTAGATACAATAGCTCGTGTTTATCTAAACAAAGTCGAATAGGTGTTTCATCGATCATCGGGCACAATGTCCAAAGAAACACAATTGCAGCAGTTTGTTTGGTCCTGAATTCGGATGTGGAATCTTGAAATATATATATATATATATATATTGATATTGTAGATGTTTTGTTGAGCACTCTGATTTTGGGACTGTACTAAACTTCTGTTATACTATTTGCATTACGCATAGCTCGGTCTTTTGAGTTTGAGCTCCAAAACGTTCTGCTTATCACAAAACTACGTTTTGCAAACATCACAGCGAAAGGTCCCACATTTGTAGTGTGGTGGCCTAGGTTTAAAGAGACCTACATCATTGAGTCGGCCTTGGAAGTAAAGAGCGCTGTGGAAAGACTTCGCGTCTCCTTAGTGCTTGGCTATGTAATGCTGACGAGCTCTAATAAGAGCGAAACAGCTGTCCATTGCTGCCACTTCCTTGGTACCTCGGCTGTGCATGCGTATATTTTTGGTGTTGCAGATGTTTTGTTGAGCACTCTGATTTTGGGACTATACTAAGCTTCTGTCATACTATTTGCATTACGCCTAACCCACTCTTTTGAGTTTGAGCACTCTCGTATACAGAAGTTCAGTCCCAAAATCCTCTGAGCTGCACTGATGAGCCGGTCAATTCAGGTAATGTTGTTCACAGATTATATAGAATACATCAACATTAAGATGCGATTTTAAAATGCCATTTTTTACATTGACCAGTGTTTGCCATGCCATCAAGAATAAATACAAATCTGCCTAATTGGCTTCATTGTGATCGAAATATTCTGATTAGATCGCACGTGCAAAGAAAGAAAACTTAAGCCTGGTTTCCATATAATCGTTCGGATCGTCCCGGTCGCCCCGGTCTTATCATATTACGTCCATGCGACCGCAACGAATATATGGAAACACCACAGAGACGACCGCGGACGATCAAAAAATACCGAAAAGACCGGGAAGATCGCGATCGATTGGACAGAAAAATTTCTATCCGGAAGACCGAAACGATCGCGAGAGATCGTTAATATTTTAATGGAAACCACTTTCGGGCGACCGAGACGACCCAAAAGATTGAGACGACCCAAAAATATCCCACAACGCACCGTACTTTCTCCACTGTGCTCCAAAAATGGCTGCGTAAACAGAATTGTTTTTAAACAAAGAACGTTTTATGGAGTAAGTGCAGAAATCCGACTGCCTAATAACATATGTAGTCGTGACTACAAAACAAATTCGTTCGGTGACTGATTTCTGGAAAAAAAAATTGGTGAAAAGTTAGGTATGATAGGTTCCCAACTCTTCTGACTTCTCTCTTCAGAAATATTTTCCGAACCCAAAATATGTGCTTTCGACGTTCTCTTCTCTCTCTCTCTCTCTCTCTCTCTCTCTCTCTCTCTCTCTCTCTCTCTCTCTCTCTCTCTCTCTTCTCCTCCGTAAAACAGCTGCCATTTTGAAAGTGAAGTATGCGCCAAAAGATTGTTATCAGATTAAGGACTTCCACCAGAGCGACCCGGGTGACTATATGGAAACCACA